>PVQB02000527.1:0-71634 GCA_002980475.2 Fusarium beomiforme | reverse complement strand
CGGGGGAGGTGCTTCTTGAACAATGATCTTCTGCGGTTCAGGAGCGCGCTGTCGAATGATGACGGGAGCTGGAGGAGGCGGAGGGTCGTAAGGGGTGTAATATTCCGTTTCCTTGCGGTATCGCTCAACGTCGCATCCATGAGTGTCGTCAATATGTTCCTCGACACGCTTCTCAATGCGGTAATCGCCGTTATCCCGGCGCTCAGTCCTCACCATTTGGTTTTCAACCTTGACATCGTCGTCGAACAAAGCGTCAAAGCGAGAGCGGCGCTCCCAGTCACGCTCAACTTCCTTGGTTTCTACAAAAGCTGGCGCGCGACTTCGGTCGCCCACCTGAGAAGGCGCAGGCATAGGCATAGGCGGGGGTGGAGGAGGATAAGTCTCTCGTTCAGTTTCTTTTTCGTAAACGTAGCTTCGAGGTCCCGTGTCTCGACCACGGTCTTCATGGAAACTAGCATGAGAAGGAGCTCCTTCAAAGGCAGAACGAGGGCGATCTGGGACGAATGAGCGTCGGTCGTGCTCAGCTAAGTCGCCAGAGGAGCGGCCATAGCGGTTGGAGAAATGAGAACGTCCATCATCAAATTCGGAACCTCGTTCGAAGCGATCAGACCTGCTTGGTGCGACTTTGTATCGTCTGATTGTAGTTTTGCGATAGCGCTCGTCGTCTGAAGAGCCATCATCTCGCTCCCAGTCCCTCTCACGATATACGCGAGATTCTCTGTAGACGTCACCCATCGCGGGGTGTGACAGGGGGGTATAAGGCTGTGCGACAAAGCTGCGATAATCCAAAAGAGAGAAAGTTGGCTGAAATGGGAGTAAATACAGAGGTTTAGTAGAAAACGCCTAACGAGAAATCAACAGCGAAATCTAGGTCTGTTTGTTTGTATGAGGAAGAAGGGGACAGACGGGAGAAGTGGTTTGGTCTGGTGGAGGGGAAAAGCTGGGAAGTAACCAAGATGAGCTATGACGGAACCTGCTGAGAAGAATGAAAGAAACTGGGCACTCGGAATGGCTGGGCTTAGGGACATTCATTCATTCATTCTGATTCACCAAAGGCGTAGTTAGCGTGGGGCATGCATGGACATCAGTGCCCGGCTCCAACAGGTGAGTGTGCGTGGAGCCCTTAAACTTCAGTGACAGGGGTCAGAGGGAGGAGAAAGCCTGCTGTGGCTATGATGGAAGATGCTGCTTGTGCAGTAGAGCATGGCACGGGATTGGGTGAGATATGATGATGGGTGGCAGAAGGTCTCTTGGTCTGCCCGGCTGATGCTGGGCAGACCCAAACCAAAACCAATCAAGGCTTGATGAGAGCAAGCTTCAATGCAACCCCAATAGATTTTGTGGTCTTGGGAAGAAGAGAATGGTTCTCTTGTGGGCTATCTCGGGTAGTTTCTTGAATCTCGACTATCAAGGGTCGTTTATATGCCCGAAATACGATTCCAAGATCCACAGCTGATACCAACAATATCGAGTCTTTAATCAGTCCAGTTGGGCACAGAGCCTCACTAAACGCATTGACTTTGCTCAAGCAAACATGCCAAATAGAGGAATTACACTCTTTGTCCCGTCTTTCAACCCTGTTACACCGAACGGTTCATGTAAACGCCCGTCTCGAGTTGAACCGACCCAGGCTTGTCATGTCTCAATTAAACTCCCAACAAACTTGAAAGTCAAAGGACAAAGGCCAAATCACACGGTGATCACCCTCCATCTCGGGATCTAAAGAGGCCACCTCTTAAAATCAAGGCCCAGTTCTTCATCGACAGGGACATTTCCTAGAACCTAAAGACAAAAGAAGGAAAAGAATGAGGAGACGAAGCTTTCCCTTCCCTCGAGACTGGACGTCCCGAACCGTGAACCTTGGTCGCTCTTGTACGAACCAATATGCTCGAGCATGCATCATGGCGAACAAGGTCTCGTCTCCACTCAGGCTGGGCTGTCGCAGGTGTCGTCATAGGCTTTTGATGGAAAACCCCACTTGTTAAACCCTTGACCCATTATTAACGATCAACATCTTGGTTCTTATTCTTACCAGCGGAGTCACCTCGCTTCACCAAGAGCCATTACTAAGAGTAATAAGAAGAAAAAGAAAAAAATCATTTAACCAGGAGAGACAATTCCAGAGTCATCAGGCTCCGCTTGCAGGGTCAATTGATTACGCGGTCTCTTGAGGTCTGAGTCACCAGACTCTCTTTGTTAAGACCACATGGACAATCAGATGCTGACAGCCTTATTCCACACACTACCATCAATCGTCGAGAAGGGTCCTTGTCTGGTGGACTTTTCCGTGGCCCCGTTTGTTCTCATGACTGGAATGTTCCATGCTTCTGCCTTTTCCCATATCAGTCTGGCGGCGTTTTCAATACGACGGCGCTACGAGATCGGGCAAAGCATTTTAACTCCATGGGTGGGCAATAGAAAGGATTGGTTCTTTGTTAAAGAGGTGAGGCGTTTGGTTTTGACCTCTCCAAGCCACACTTAATAATACTATGGTACATCCTCTTTATACGGGCGGACGAATTATTGCTCTATAGTTTGCAGGGTAGGCAACTCTAGCATGTTGGCAAATGCACAAAGAATGAACAGATGTTGCTTTCATGCAATTTGCTATCAATGGCCTTATGCTAAAACCAAATTCCCATGTTTTAACCCAAACTCCATAAATCAACTGTATATAACCCCAAGCCATAACTCCTTCTGCCTGGCTCGCTGTATGCTACATGCTTGTGTTCCCAATGCATCTCTCATCTACTCATCAAAACCCTCCTTGGTTCCCAGTACACCAACACCGCCGTTGCTGCGTCTTCGTCGACCGATTACATCGTGGATCCAGTCGCTAATTGTGAAGCCCCAGTGTCCAGCGACGAGAACACCGCTCATGATGTTAATGATCTTGACAAACAGACTAATGATGCCGTCACGGGTCTCGTGAACAGTCAACAGGATCGGCTCGATGTCGTACTTGAAGAAGATACCAGGGATGTATCGCTCGTCGACAGCCTTGCTCTGCTCGGTCACGGCGTATTGGTTGGTGAGGATAGATCTCGAGTTGACGCTGTACACAGTAGGGACAACGGAAAGGTAATATTGGAACTTGTGGAAGTTACCGGGAGCTGCGTTGACAGTGCCGTCAAGAGGGTTGACAAGCGATGGGTAGAACGGACCGTAGGAAAGCTCCGAGATGATGTGCGAGAAGTTGAACTCTGTGCCTGGTTAGCACACGACATAGATATTCATGCGTCAGACTTACTGCTGTGGTCGAGATGCTCGCCGTTACCCCTATAACCGTGACCTCGTGCAGTGATGTGGAAATCACCCTGCACCTTGTTCAAGTCCAAACTTCCATAGATACGGCAGCTGTCGGCATTGCCCCTGAACTTGGATGTCTTCGCCCACTTGGCCCTTTTCTTACCAAGCGCAACAATATCATGAACGTGCTCCTCTCCGAAACCCTCATCTTCATATCCCAAATCATCGTATCCAGAGCCAGTGTTTACGCGACCGTGGCTATCCCGTCCAAGCTTGTGCATGCCCTTGTTGTCAACCCATTGGCTCCAGAGTGTCCTATCGGCTTTGAGGCGCTGAGCAGCTAGGATATGATCGCCAGACGCATCCTGGACGTTAACGTGGATATCGTCGCAGTTCATCTTAACCACAATATCCAAGTTGATCTGGAGTTCTCGCGAAACGCCAGCCTCAACCTCGAAATTGTGAGACTCTACGCCGCGCCACCAGCGACCGAGTTCGCCCCAGATGAGGATAAGCGAGATAATAGACACGGCGACTGTCCATTTCCCACCGCCCGATGTTCGTTGGATGTACTGCGGCTTGGATTTCGCTTTCAAAATTTAGTGCACATTAACACAGCAGCAAAGAGAGACATACGGAATGCGTCGAAAGCGCTGACCAAGCTTCCCTCCTTAGGACCAAACCTGTCCTCGTCATAATCCGACTTTTCCAGACCGTTCATCATCGTTGCAAAAGTCTTCTAGTCCCGCTAGCTCGAATATCTACAATGAAAACCTGTCGGTATCGTGGGCAGTCGAATTCGGCCCTGTCGCAAAACTATTGTCGAGGACCGCTAGATCGACGGCAAATGCGCAAACGTATTTGAACCTATTGCCGCATGCCTCGGTGAAAAAGGTCGAAGGACTGGAAACCAATTGGAACCGGTTTCAGTGGTCTTGAGCGATTCGTTCGAAAGTCGACCGAGAATTTGTTGGTGAACGAAATTGGGGATTATCGATGCCTTCGCTTCGTTGCGCTCACAGACGCAACCAGAAAGGACAGCTAGCTGTAACTAAACTCATCCCCTGAAGCAGCGTCGTCAGGGTCCAGTCGTTGATTGGTGGGTGTGGCCAAGATGGGATAAAGTGTCGCCGAACCGAGCTTGTTCCTGAACCAAGAGCGGCCTTAACACGGCTTTATCTTAGTAGCGGTTCCACCACAAGCACATATGGCGACATTGTTGCGTCTGTTTCTTGCATGCTAGTTGGGACCATCAGTTTTCATGATAATTTACGTCACCAAGCTCTTAAAGCTTTCTTGGTGTGCAACTATGCCCTTAGAAGTGAAAGAATCGCTCTACTGCGTAGGGCGATTGAAACCATTCACAACTCTTGAAGAGGCAGGCTCCTCGACTGATTCATAAGAATTACATTGGAAATAACAAGATTTTTTTTTGGCTCGAGTCTGGACTTCAGTGTTCATTAGTGGAGTCTGAAAGTATTATTGAAAGCTTAATTATACTTGAATTGCCTTGGAACTGGTCATATTCTACACTTCCCAGCGTACACAATACTAACCTGCTTTGCTTGGTGCTCACAGTTACCACAACCCCAACAGGGTGAGTTCTATAACTTTGTGTCAAATACATTGAAAATTACGTATAATAATCCTTTCGTTGAGATATACCAGACAGATATAGCACAGAACCTATGAGAGCGTTGACTGAAGCTATTGCTATGAATGCTTCGAGGCTTCGACTTGATAATTTGGAGCCAGTGTCATGTCGTGGTAGATCAAGAAATAAAAGAATGGACCCAAATGTTATGGCCACTGACCTCGACAAGTATTGCGTAGAATGTATTCTGAGGAATAACGAAGCTTTGCTGTAAGCTTCCTGCAACAACGAAGCAGTACAGTACTCCAGAGGAGAACGGTTTTAGTTTGATAGTACCCCTCAGTCAAAAACAGAGAAGGAAATTCTTGCTACGTAGCTTAATAAGTCACTCTTTATTTAAGGAGATGCTGAAGCAAAGCTGATATTTATGTTGTGCTTGGAACGTCCTTTCTCAGAGGTTGGGTTACACCCTCTTGTAAATCTTCAGTAGATCTAGGTAGATAGAGTCCTTGGTAGATAGAGTTCTTGAAAACAAGAGCATTAATGCCGGACATTCTGATTATATTCAACAGGCCCCAATCATTTGACTGCGCTTCTGAGAAAAAGGGAGAAAGCAACAACTGGACGACTCTTTCAACGTAAAGATGCCATAACTATTGCTCATGGTCAATAATATGCTGTTACTAAAGAAATAAAGCACTTTAAAAGTCATGACCAACAATGATTCCTCGGTCCGACTACATCTCGATAAAGTCGATCATCTCAGCACTGTTGAATGAATACTGGGTCCGTCATCCTCCATTTTCTGGGGGATTTTCAAGGGCAGTGTTGGTTCGGACCAGTTCCCCACCATCATCGATCCTCTGAGATAAAGTAAATGGAGAATATGGAGTATTCAATGGGTCGAGCGTTATTGTGCATGGATGTCGATTGCTTACTTCAAGATCATCAATCGAGTTCAAGTCTCTAGATAGCGATAAAATGCTGTCTATTAAACCCGACAGCGAAAATAGGAGTCACGTGCTCTTCTGTAACAGCAATCAATCCTCTCGGCGCCGAGACGGAAGACCACGCGAACGACGACGGGACAAGGGAAACTTGGCTTCTGGGCATCTTGGCATACCAGACCCTGGGTCGCGAATCGGTAAAGTGTGCCGATAAGCGTCTTGGCATTGAACAAAGATCAACAACGACATTTTTACAGTCAAAGATGAACAACACCAAAGAATGCGCTTCAGATGTGGAATTTTAGTAGTGAGATGGCTACTGGCAGGAGGCAAATAACAATCAATTAGGTTTGCGGCAGAAGCAAGAGAAATGGCTGAATTGGGGGGAATAATCTTGCGGCTTGCAGATGGGCTCCTCCACTCAGGTAAGGCAAAGGCATGGTAAGTCTGGATTCCTGGGGCGTCGTACATTTGGCCGCAATGGAGACCATTCTTTGCAACGGCGCAAACCTTCCAGAATCCAACGGCCAACTCTGTCCACTGAAGAATATGGAACAACAGAGGGCATAGGTAGTATTCGTATGTATTATGGCCAGACACATCGCAAGAATACGGTCGAACATATGCAGCAATGCAAGCAAGCAAGCAAGCAAGCAAGCAAGCAAAACAAGAACCATCAACTTTAGAGTCTCGACCAAGCCCCCCTGACTGCTTCGTATCAATGCGTAATCATGCCCCCGCCGCAGCAAAAATAGGTACCTGACGCTCTAATGTGACGGTTCCTGGGTGTCGCTCACTCCGTTTTAGCCACTCAACAGCCTGTGTCACCCTCCTTCTTGACGATGTCTCCCGATCCACCGTTGATCTTATTGGTTCTGACCTCTGTTTGTCCCTCCCTCTTTCGCTCCCTTTTAATTGCATTGCGCTGCTGCATGTACAGTACCTACCTGCGGCAGATACCCCCGTCGCCCGTTTCCATTTCTTTTCCTTGGCAATTTGACTTCTTCAACAACATCGATTCATCGCAGACTTTACGTCGACTTTTTGTCTTTTAATCTTATAGATCGACCCACGCTCTTTGACTGCTCGGTCAGTTGACGATAAATATCCGCTTTATCAACAATTTTATCGGTATTTTCTGATCGAGCCCTCTGGGCGCGTCTGCCGCTCGTTCCCGTCGATTCCATCGCTCGCTCTCGACGTCGCTCGCTTCATTTTACTCACAATCGCCCACGATGAAGTCCCTCTTTTCAACCGGTGCCGTTGCGTTTATGGCCTTCACTGCCTTTGTCAACGCCCAGTCGCCATATAGCGTTGATACCACAGGTGCGATTCCCCCAACCGTTGGCTTAAATGTAAACAGACATTAACTTTAGCACCCAACAGCCGACATCAAGAAGTCAGCTAAGCAACTCGCTGCTGACTTGCTCACATACTACCATGGAGATGACCCTGGCGGTATTCCTGGTATTCTACCCGGTCCTCCCCCTAATGGTGATTACTACTGGTGGGAAGGTGGTGCTATGTGGGGGACGTATATGGATTACTGGAAGTGCACCGGCGATTCTACCTACAACAAAGTGGTGATGCAGGCTATGCAGTTCCAAGTTGGTGATGACCAGGACTACCAGCCCGCCAACGTTACTCTATCCCTCGGAAATGATGATCAAGGTTTCTGGGGCATGTCTGCTATGTTGGCTGCTGAATTAGATTTCCCCAACCCTGCTTCCGACCAACCTGGATGGCTTGCTCTCGCTCAGGCTGTCTTTAACACTCAAGCCAATCCAGATCGACATGACAGCACTTGTGGTGGTGGTCTTCGATGGCAAATTCCCCGAACCAACAATGGTTATGATTACAAAAACAGTCAGCCTCCTTTTCAAACTACACGTCCCCAATAGATCTCATACTAACATGTAAAAGGTATCGCTAACGGATGCTTCTTCAACCTCGGTGCCCGACTTGCTCGTTACACGGGTAACACTACTTATTCCGACTGGGCTGAGAAGACTTGGGACTGGATTGAGGGTGTTGGGTTCCTTAACCCTACTAATTATGCGATTTACGACGGTGCTCATGTTGGAACTAACTGTACCGATATCAACAAGGCTCAGTTCTCTTATAACGCTGGTGTCTTCCTCCAGGGCGCTGCTTTCATGTACAATCACGTAAGTTGACCGTACACACACTGACATTGATAGCAGCTCGCTGACTTGTTCAGACCAATGGTGAGCAGAAGTGGAAGGATCGTGTAGACAAGCTGGTCGATTCCACCATCAACTTCTTCTTCCCCAAGGATATTGCCGTCGAGATTGCCTGCGAGAACCACGGCACATGCACCACAGATATGTACACATTCAAGGGTTTCGTCCACCGCTGGATGTCACAGGCAACACACCTCGCTCCTTTCATCAAACCCAAGGTTCTTCCCGTTCTCATGACATCTGCCACCGCTGCTGTCAAGCAATGCACTGGAGGAGACACAAAACGCGCTTGCGGCTTTAAGTGGTCCAGCGGCGTCTACGATGGCAAGACCGGTGCTGGTCAGCAGATGAGTGTCCTGGCTGCTGTGTCTTCTCTGCTCATGGAGACCACTCCTCCTCCTGTCACGGCTAAGACAGGAGGTACCTCCAAGGGCAACCCCAACGCTGGCAATGTTGGAGATGGCAAGATTGACAGGACCTACAAGCCTTTGACCACTGCTGACAAGGCTGGTGCCGGTATTATTACTTTCCTGGTGTTGTCCTTTGCATGTGGTATCTTTGGCTGGATGAGCATGGGCAAATAAGGGAATTGACTTGATTCTTATGCCGAAAGACGAAGTCTGGCATGCACAATTGTGCTTCTTTTGCAGCCTTGTATTTTGGAATCTGAGGAAGTGATCTTCGGGGCGTTGGATGGAGTATACTTGACCAAACTAGCCTGGCAGGCTGGATATTTATTTCCTCTAAATGTTATAATGATTTATCATTTACCATTTGTTTCATGACTGACAGTCAGGTAGTGACAAGCTGTTCGTACTAATCTGTATTATAAGGTCCCAATAGTCACTATGCTATGAGACGCGGTGACCTACCCAGCCATCTATATGACGCCCAACGCTCCGTCAATTGATTCTGTTGACTGAGCTGGGCGTTTTTATGAGATATTTATGCTTTCGTCATGAATACGCGGCTCCAATTTGACTAACGGCCACTGCTCAATAGAGTTTAACAGATGTCGGTGTGCTCTGAAAATTGCTCGCTTGCGCAGATCTGCAAGTCTCCATAGAACATCTCGCTTTCTGGATATTCGGCTACTCGATCATGCTGTGAAACGGAGGCGGTATGGAATGTTGACGTTATGCTTTCTACGGCTGCCTTGAAACGTCAATGGTTAGGGTTGGTATGATTGATGATGGAATAGTGGAACTGGGACACGCTTTGTGACAAGCACTCTCTGAAGGCCGAGAAGAGGTCTTTGAAAAAGGTTGAGCGTCTTCAACCTCGAGTTGTCCTTATGAAGCGTCTTTCTGTGAGGTCTGGATGGTGGCGGGGTGAACCAGATCAGAATTCTTCTAGAAAATCACCAGAGACGCTGATAAACTGGCACATGACTATAAGGTTTTGAGGATCGGGCGCCACCGCCCGCGAATAACAAGCCACATTAACAAGAACCTTGGTTCATATGCAGGTAGAGGAGAATGACATAGGAGATGAATCTTGACGCGGCACTTAGAAACACATCAAAACTCGGACCGTGTAAGCGACATTTTCGGAAGACTCGGGAAGTCGGAAAGTTCGGCGGCTATGGACTACATCCCTACCCACTCCTACGTCTATTTTTACTACAGAGAACATAGTTTATTCAGATGGAGCTTCCGTATTGGAACAAGCAAGATCCGGGGAAGAGACGTAGGCCAAGCAGGGCTACGATCTGATAACATGAGCAGCTTTAAGATCTCAGTCAGAGCATGGAGTAGTACAGTTTGAAAGGCGATAGGATAGCAACGTTTCTATCTCGTAAAAGATGGGAATCAGATCTCGAAAAGAAGAAAGATCATTGTTGAGTTAAGATTTGGGGGACACGACCTAGATCGAGGCGGGAGTGGCCGATACTAGTCTCATTTTCTTGGGCAGATCTTGAATGAAGATGTGGTAACTTTCCTTGGGTATTTTCAGTCAGAATTTGGTCATGGTTGTGTTTCTGGGGTCAGAGTTGTTACAGCGACTGGGTTTGTCGACTCTGAGAACTCACGATGTATGGTTTGGAGTTTATTGAGGGGCTTGATCGACATGTCTCAAAGTCTCACGGTCTCACCACTAGCAAGCTTCATTCAGTTGCAAAGCTCCATTGACAACGTGTTCTGTTTTCTTCCCCTCATGACGACGACATCACAAGGCAAAATTGCATGGAATTATAATGGTCTCGAATATCCAAAGCACGTCGTCGTCTTCCAAGATGACACTAACACACAAACGCAATAGCCGTGGATCCTTGCATCCCTGCATTGGCCAATCGTCTTGTAGGGCCCTGTTTCTATGGGGTAATTCTTACATACTAAAAACTCTAGACATCCAGGAACAATTTGGTAAAAATCTGGGGTGACCCCGTGACAGCGCCATTTCTCTGGGCAGCTTAGATCACACGCACAACAATGTTGCCGTTAACTGCAAAGCGTAGCTAACAAAACTGTCAGGAGACGAGAAAAGCTCTGACTTTGCCCCTTGCTAGGCGTGCTCACTGGTTGGTGAAGTCTCCTGTTGGCGGTTGTGGGAAGATGAGAGACGGTTATTGACCATGACGACAAGACGATCTGAAATGCGGGGAGAAGCGAAGGAATAGAGAAGAAGAAAAAATAAACATGGGTCCATTGTGGAGTGAGCCAAAAATTATCAGGAATTGCGTTGCATTGCCTTGTGTTGTTTGGCTTGGCTTGGCTGAAGGTCACTCACTTTGTGGCCCCCTTGAATGTAAGCTTGGTCGTTGGTGGTATAACTACCAAGCTCTTCCCATCACGACAACCTCTCTTTTCTTCTCAAGCTCTACTTACCTTACTCTTGACAATCTACAACTTGACCTTGAATCAATTACATATTCTCATTGCCTCCAACACTGAGAAACTACATCCATATCACAAACTACAACCTCTCACTTACACAACCACAACCATCACAATGCCCAGCTACATCCTCACTGAGCCCTCCCCCTCCACAAACGTCTTCGTCCGCTCCGGCCGCGGCGGCTACGGCAACATCGCCCGCGCCTCAAAAGAAACCACATCCTCAACCCGCACCGTCGTGACCCCCAGCACATCCCCAAGCAAGACCACCCCTTCACGCCGCTTTTTCAGCGGCATCGGCGGAGCTGGCAACGTCCACCGCGCAAGCGAGCACCCCTCCGTGTCTCTCGACGACGAGTACGACCGCATTGCTGCTCGTGACCAAATGGCTGCTGGACACGTTGGCATTGGCGGTGCGGGAAATGTGTTCCACCGCAAGGATAGCGATGCTGGCTCTGATGCTAGCGACAGTAGCTCTATGAGCTCCAAGACGAAGCTTTGGGCTCGTGTTAGCAGCACTTTCAGCCGGGACTGAGCAAATCAAAAAAAGAAAAAAGAAAAATGAAGGTGTTTGTACGAAAGACATGAATTAGCGATTGGCGTTGATGGGATTTGATATTTGGAAAATATAATGGCGGGAACCTCAGAGCAAATGGGATAGCGAAATGCCCTGGATGTACGGTTGGCATTGAGGAGTGACATGGGCGATATGAAACTGCTCTTTTACTCTTGCTTTGCCTGTATGATGTTTGTTTCTGGTGAAGTTTTATATACCCCCGCGCTCAGCTCTCTTCTATTATATAATAAAAGCATTATCATTATTACTCTTACCTACATCTCTCTCCCTATGACCTATATCATCAAGTCTAAAGACTCTATTCAATATCGCAACTTCACAGAACTACACACTTCTCAACATATCAGGGTATCATTAGGCTTCCTCTATCTGGCAAAGGTTGTCTACAACTGCGCTGGTGTCTCTACACACCCGCACAGCACTAAATCTTCCATTCCATGCAAGGCTTCTGCATCGCTCTAATCAACAACAGCGGATCAAGGGTGGTTGGGTTGTGGGGGCTTGCGATCACAAACGTCATCTCCATCATAAAGGTCCAAGTGACGAAAAACCGATGTCAATGAGTGCAGGCATGTTCATGTCGGATTATTTCGTCGTTAAGACTGCATCACAAAGATGCAAAGTCAAATGCTGATCATTCACCATTCTTATGTGAACTTGGTATGGATAATGTCGGGGTTCTCATGCCAGTCATCAATGCTCACCCACATCTGTTCCACGTTAGTAACTCAATGAAGAGGGTACAATAGCGTCACTAACCTTTCGGAATGTACTCAATCCAGCCAGGATACTGCCTCCAATCCAAGTAGAGTACTTTCTCTCTGGTGGCGCAAAGATCTTGATCCTCATATCCTTGACAGCCAGTTTTTGTAGCTCCGTCAGAAGACGGTCACCAAAGCCCTTTATCATTGTGCTACCTCCGGAGAGCACAATGTTGCTGTAGAGAGATTTTCGTAGGTCGAGATCCGTTCGGTTGATGGCATCGACGACAATCTGGTGTACACCAGGGTATTCCAGGCCAATAATCTCGGGGTCAAACAGGATCTCGGGTGCCCTGAAGCGTTCCGCGCCAATCTTTCATATGTCAGTGTGCCTAACCATTGAGTACAGGTCAAAGAGTCTCACCTTGAGCTTGAAGCCGTCTGGAAGAACGTATTCAGCAAACTTGCTCTCGTTGGGCTTCACACCGACCCAATCTCTCTCCTCTTTCCTTGGATCATGAGCGACATAGGAAACGTGCTCCTTGATTATCCTCACTACCTCTTTCTCTGCACTCGTGTGAAAGACATATCCACTCTTCCGTAGCAATGTCTGCATATACTCAGTCACGTCTCGACCTGCCACGTCAATTCGGCGAATACTGCTGGGCATGGCGAAACCCTCGTAAACGGGCACAGCATGAGAAACACCGTCACCAGAGTCTAGGACAATACCCGTCGTTCGGCCGCTGGCGTATAGTGATAACACGGCTTGAATAGATGTGTGGAGCGCGGGGACGTTGAATGTCTCGAAGAGGATTTGGGCGGCCGTGTCGCGATTGCTTCGGGGGTTCAAAGGAGGTTCTGTCAACAGAACAGGATGCTGTAGAGTATCAGTACACCTGTGTAGGGATCCTAGGCTCTTCAGTAACAAACCTCCTCGCTTAGAGTCTTCAACCCTTCACCGTAAACATATTCCCAAATCCTCTCCATGTCGTCCCAGTCGGTGACAATGCCATGCTCGAGAGGATACCGAATCTTGAGTAACCCTCTCAACTCCGTTGCTGCTTTTTGTCCTATGAATACCTCGCCCTCGAGGGCACCCGCGAGAACTCTCAAATGTTTCGGTCGACCAACCCATGAGGGGAATGAACACTTTGGTGTATCCTCGCCTGCGAAACCAGCTCGAATAGTGCCAGATCCGTTGTCGAGGACTATAGGCGCGTTGTGTAAAGAATCGGCCATGTTTGTTTCGGTTTCAGTTTGGCCTCCTGAGTGTTGTATATGTTGTCGCTATCATATATCGTCCCAACTTCTTTGTTGTTACCATATAGGTCCCCTTCTGAGCTCCCCAATGCTGGCCCTTTTAAGCTCACAGCGAGTAAAGACCTCGAGATTTCGAGTATTAACTACCAAACAAAGAATCCCACAGTGCGTCTGCAGCTCGTCGTATCCATAAAGCGTCTTTCAAAAAATTGCTGAGTGTTGGTTGGTATTGTCTTTTTGTTTGTTGTACCCCTGCCAATCAACCGAAGCCAATGCCTCGCCCAATCTGCCAGCTTCAGGAGGCGCCGTGGCAGCAGCTGAGTCACGTGAGTCCGAGGACCCTTTTCACGCCTGAGGCAGCATCACTTTAAGTGCTTCGCGTGCAGGCGCGTCTTCTCAACCGTGGACCGCGTCTTTGACGTGAAACTCATATTACCTAGGCAACTCGATCCTAAGAGCTTTCGGCGATACTGCGAAGCTCGTTTACAACGTTCAATTCGGCCTCTCTTTTGCTGCTGATGATTATCAAGAGCTCCATCTTACCCTGCTAGCCCTCCCGATTCACTCCCTCCGCCCTCAAACCATCACCATTGCGCATGGTCCCAGAATTGCTTCACCTTAGCCGCCGACATGGTCAAGGCCAATGCTAATGCAGCAGCTGCTGCTACTGGGCCTGGCGTTTACAGCGCCGTATACAGTGGTGTAAGTCTTTTGGTCGCTGTCCATAACTCAATTCTGCTACTCCATTGGTTCACACTTCTCCTCAATTCTGGATGAGCACGGAATATCACAAGCATCAGATGTTGATAGAACTTCCCCTGATACTACCTACTCCACTACTACCATCAATTCAATGCAGTTACTAATCAATCTTGCTTCAGATACCTGTATACGAATTCCAATTTGGTGCTGATCTCAAGGAACATGTCATGCGAAGGAGACACGATAACTGGATCAATGCGACACACATTTTGAAGGCCGCTGGATTTGATAAGCCTGCTCGAACGAGAATTCTCGAGCGAGATGTGCAAAAGGATGTTCACGAGAAAATTCAAGGTGGTTATGGAAAATATCAAGGTACGCCCTCTCCTTAGGATACCTTTACTCGACTAACCCTGTCACACAGGCACTTGGATACCACTCGAGAGCGGTCAAGCTTTAGCAGAACGGCATAGTGTACTTGATCGATTGCGACCCATTTTCGAATATGTCGCTGGTGCGGAGAGCCCACCTCCTGCTCCCAGGCATGCTAGTAAACCCAAGGGACCAAAGTCAAAGCCTCCGCTACCGAAATGGAACAGTATGTCGGCTTCCATATCAGAATAAGGTTCCAGCTGACCGTCATCAGATCCTCCTCCAGCTCCAGCCCCTGCGCCTGTGATTCACGATGACCCCGATACGGTGATGGGTGACGAAGATACTCCAGATAATCTCACTGTGGCATCAGCATCGTACATGGCCGAAGACGAACGTTTCGAGATGCCTCAAGTGCCAGGCACAGGGCGAAAACGCAGAAGAGAAGATAACAGCCTACAAGACCTTACAGACCAACAACATGCGTTATATGGTGATGAGCTCCTCGATTACTTCCTTCTAAGTAAAACAGATCAGCCAGCCGTGAAGCCTGATCCTCCCGCCAACTTTCAACCTAACTGGCCGATCGATGCGGAGGATCATACAGCGCTTCACTGGGCGTCAGCAATGGGAGACGTTGATGTTGTCAAGCAACTCAAGCGCTTCAATGCGTCGTCCACAGTCAGAAACATACGGGGGGAAACACCGTTCATGCACTCAGTAAACTTTACGAACTGTTACGAGAAGCAGAGCTTTCCCGTCGTAATGAAAGAGCTATTTGAAACATTCGATGCTCGCGACAACATGGGTTGTACAGTGATTCACCATGCGGCTGTTATGAAGAACGGCAGGGTGTTTAACTCATCATGCTCACGTTATTACTTAGATAATATTCTCAACAAACTGCAAGAGACCCTGGAACCAAGTGCGTTCCAGCAATTGCTGGATATTCAAGATAACGACGGAAATACAGCATTGCACCTTGCAGCACAGCGGAACGCTAGGAAATGCATAAGAGCATTGTTAGGACGCAACGCTTCATCGGATCTCACGAATAACGAGGGGGTCAGGGCAGAGGATCTTATTATGGATTTGAA
The DNA here is from genome assembly GCA_002980475.2 of Fusarium beomiforme. NCBI lineage: Eukaryota > Fungi > Ascomycota > Sordariomycetes > Hypocreales > Nectriaceae > Fusarium > Fusarium beomiforme. Next base: position 56,091 of record PVQB02000527.1, on the reverse strand, counting down.
TGCGACGAAGAAGGATCGTGGTCCCCAACGGTCATCGTCTCCTTTTGCTCCTGAATCTCAACGGCATGCTTCTTTCAAAGATGCGCTACTCGAGAAAGCGAATCGACAGCCCCCAGTGGCTTTTCAGTCAGCGGCAGCGAATACTGTGCAGTCGCGAATCACACCCCTGATTATGGAGAAGTTTCAAGATCTGGCTAAGAGCTACGAAGAGGAATGGCGGGAAAAGGATGTAGCCGAGGCCGAGGCGAAGCGAATCTTGGCGAACACGCAGGCGGATCTGAATGCCGTCCGACAAAACATAACAGATGTTGAGGGACAGCTAGAATCAGAAGAAGCCGCGTCCAAAAACAATCAAGAAGCCAACCTGGCCAAGCATCAGGTGCTGTCACTGATCACACACCAAAACCGCTTACATGTACAGCGGTCTGTGGACAGTGAGCTCAGCCGCATCAATGGCGACGGAGGCGTGCAGGAAGAGTCATACGAAGAGAGGCTGAGTCTCGCCCGCCAACTAAGCACGTTACTCGCCGAACAACGGACAGCTGAGACGGATTATGTCGAAGCGTTGAGCATGGTGGGTACGGGTGAGAAGATTGAAAAGTATAGGAAACTTCTCAAGCGGTGTCTCGACCCGAAGGAGGGGGAGAGCCTGGATACGAATCTCGACAGTCTAATCGAGATGATGGAGGAAGAGCGGGACGAAGATGGTATGGTTGGCGCTATGGAGCCCGAACCAATGGAGCTGTCAGGTGGCATCTAGGGAAGATCATTGGGCTCTCCGATGGGCTCTCCATTGCGGATCTAACCCCTTCATTCTCTTTCTCTTTTGTTTTTGACGAAGGTTCTTATTATATATATCCTTATTGGTTAGGGGCGCGCAAAGTTATGGGCTTAGTTGATCCTTTGCTAGTCTATGGAATGGATTTAGCAGAAGCAGACTTTCTACGAAGGAATGGGTGATGGGCGTATGCAATCTTGCACGATAGACCTGAGCGCAAGCGAGGTGATAGTTGCCTATGAAATATACCTTGAACTCAGAGCCAGCTTTTTCCGGGGAAGTCGGTCAGTGACAGTTGAGAACCAACCACCAGGTCAACGGTCTGAGTTAGTCCACCATGCTAAAATGCACTGCCGGAGACGGCTCGACGCCAAGGCATTCGATAGAGGGGGGATTCCAAGTTATCGGAACCGAGGCACTCGCTAACTTCCAAGTTGTGAGGTAGCGCCGAGGCTTGTCAGCCAGCCTCATGCGTCTGTGCCTTACCGATTTGTTCATCATGACTAGACTGCACCAACCAGAGGGACTCTAGTATCGATATTGCGGCTGTTATTGATATCCACGAGCGGTGATCCGTGAGTTATATTCTCAAAGAGGCTTGGTCATGCGCAAGCCATGTTTTTCGTGCCACCTGCGAGATATGTGTTGCGGGAGAAAAGTTCCTCGAATCAGATGATTCGGAAGTATTTGGGAGAGGAGTAGTTGGTATCCTATGGAAAGAAGTTGATTTCGGGGCAGTCGGATCACCTGTATACTTCGGCAGGCAGTAACTTGAGTCCCTCAGCATGAAAATAAACCTCAGAAGCTGGCAAAAAGGGTATGCATGTCATACATGGCAAAAGAAATGATCATCCAGATCGAATGTCGTTATGCGTAATCTGGGAATCGAACCCAGGGCTCCCCGACGCTGCTCGAATGGCAACGGAGAATTTTACCACTAAACCAATTACGCTGTGGTATTTGATGCCTGAAATGTTGTTGTTGAGCCTCATAGTTTTGCATTTGCAGATCTTGGTTGAAGTCACTCTACTTGCCTCCAGTTTTCCAAGACAAGGATTTTGAGGTTTATTTGCTTTTTTTTAGACAAGAGATCCGGCTACTGTAGCTGACCGCATGAATTTAAATCATGTGAGTCGATACATAACCTAAGTAGGTTTCTATTCAGTCAAGGTTGAGTTTTCTAGAGTAAGCATAATTGACGACCATGAAGGTCGGACGTTGCGGAGTTCGTGATGAAAGTTGAGTATCTGAGTTTTGGTGGCATGCGATATCTAGACGTTGGTTAGATCTGTGCTTAGACCTAGCGGTGAGATGTAATGGCTGGTTCGTGGTTGGATATCTCAAGTGAGCGAATGACATTGTTCATCGTGAACCATGGCTAGTGATGATGATGATTGGGATATTGCTAGGCGCGCCCGAATCATCTGGAACTGGATACGAATGCGAAGAATTTACTTGTGAGAGTGGCAATAGTCGTCGCGTATCTTGCGCAGTCAATGAGGCAGAGCAATCCCTTGCTGTCGAATTGTGCCGAGCCCATCAGTCTCCATCAGTGTTTTTTGTTGTGCTGCACAAGTCAGAGGTGTGTAAGTCATTTCCTTGTCAGCAAGGCCCGCGTAGAAACACGAGGCTGGAGGCAATGATTTGCCAACCCTCAAAAGACAATTCGAGCGATAGCGACTACTCGTGGCCAAGAAGTGGAATAAGACAAAGTATGATACCCCTGGATGCATGAGGATTGGCTTGAAGAAGTCCTAGACAAGGTATATATCTATGAGGCCTGTTTTGGTTTGGAGGAGCTTTCCGTATCCGTAGGAAGTTCTCCGCCAATATTTGTTTGTTATCCAGGGATGGCGAAAATAGACTGGAGTTGAATGTGACATTGACAAGGATCGTGACCAAGGTGGTGGGGTCTGGTTCGTAAGGCTGAACAGGGTGCTATTTTTGAACATGGACCAGTGAGTCAGGTAGTGAGTGGTTGGCTCTTGTTAGTCTAGGCCTAAAGCCAGGACGAAATGGCGGAGTTGGATGCCCATGTCAAAATGTCGGCATGGATCCACGAAGGGAAGGATTCCGTCTAATCCAACTTGTAGAGCGGCCGATATTTCTTCTAGAGGTACTTGCCGAGACCAGGATCGTATCAGATGAAGAAGACTAAGATGTTGCACATTGCAAAAATTGAGGTTGAGATGCGGCGTATTGCATCTGTCACAGCCACAACCATGCTGTTGAAAACGCACAACAGCCATCCACAGCGGGGGAAAACACGGAACTCGCATTGCATCCTTGTCTTGTCATCATCAAATCGTAGGCTATGATCATCGTATGAAAAACGTTTAAAATCTCAGCCACCACTCCAGATAGTCCAATCAAAACACTACTGATGCGCACCTGAAGATCATTGCTTTTTGCGTGTTATGGCCGGACAAGCAAGATGATGTAGGAAACGTATCCCGTCACGGCTGAAAACCCTTCCCAAGTAGGATTGCTGCATGCACATGAGGTGTCTTTGTGATATTGGATGAATGGGGTTCTCGGAACGCACGGGGTTGTCTTATTGACGTCTGTAAAGACGGGGTTGACCCTCGTATTTTCCCTGGTATCCAGATGAACCTTTTTTCATTTAACCTGGACATAGGCTGCGACGGAGATTGCGTTGCATGCGGCGCAGCCGCGTCTCTTGATGCGAAAAGTCGCCCTAATGTGCCTTCTAGAAGGTAGTAGGGTAGGCAGGGAGAGTGTCCAGCTTAGAGCGAGTTGGTCTACCCTGGGGTGGGTGCATGCTCAGTCCCAACTGACTCGGGAGGAAGTCAACGAATCCGAGTTTTTGCGGAGGATAAGGGAGCGTAGCTAGGTAGCCAGAATAGAATTTAATATTAGCGGTTTAACCGCAACTTTCTTTGATGGCAACTCACGTCCATTGCGTTGGTCATAGCAAAAGCCCAGGCCCCATTGTATATGGTCAGTCCAGCTGGGCAAGGTTACCGCCGCCGCCGGTTGCCGGCTTGTGATTCGCTACCGAAACACTGGACAAGGCCAAAAGCGCCAGTAGGGGAAAGGCGAGACATTGGCTTGGACCGAGACTGATGAAGTTGCTGTTGTCAAATATTATATTGACGGTAAACCTGAACCATGCATCTTTGTGGCTTGTTTGAAATCATGAAGTTTGAGCTAAAATATAATGGTCCGTCCGGTAGCAAATGATCAGAAATGGTTCTAACAGCTTCGACTGAAGGTTGGAACTTAGCCAAATTGAGAGGGTATTCGGAGTTGGACAGAACCAACTGCACATAATAGCGATGTAATGCTTGGCAATAATGCGCGGCGATATCATAGTGGAAAATCCTTGTCATGATAGTAGAGATGCATCATGCATCTTGCAATACGTTGGCGAACCGAGTCGCGTCTTTGGCTGAATTTTTCGATAAATCAAGATCCAAGCGGCAACCTTTACCTGTTCGTACATAGAATGTGGGATGACGGGTGACTTGTCCCTTCCATGGTTGGGTGTGGACGTCAAGTTTCAGGCGCCCCTTGGAAACCCAGCGCCAAATGAGGGAAGGCGGCTCCATTCCTTCCATTGTTGTGGCCAATCACGTGTCGCAAACCCGTCGTTTCAGCTGAGTCTGTTCTGGTCAGTGTCATATTGGAGACTGCACCGGACGATCCCTAAGCAAAGCATCCACTACCAAGAGCAACAATATCGGTTGGACGGGCAAATCGATGAATTGACGAAACTGAACCTTCTAGTTCGGAAGCAAGCACTTCCAGCTGCAATGACATGCTGTCCCGCGTCGTGCCGTGTCATGTATGTATGTACACTACATACAGCGGCAGGCAATGATATCCGCATGGCATGGGTCTAATGGATACAGCCACGCGACACGTCCTTGATGCATCACATCGGGCAGAAATGGTCATTGATCATCACTCCGCACAGGCATGGTCGAACTAAGAAACACATCAAACCAACTGATTCCACTGTACGAGACCCTTCAGCCTTCAACGCAACCCCCAAAATGACGCACAAGAAACCCACGATGAGGCGCCTCATCTGTCAAAAAGAATTCGAGTGCATACTCTCCCAGCCTAACAAAAGTTCATGGCAACCATCGCGGCTAGCTCCACATGCAATAACACTTACATTTTATTCACCGAATGAAGAAGCAGTTGAATAAGGGCAAGAGTCCCGCCATTGATGCTCTTGTGATGATTTCTATTGGACTTGGCTGGCTGGAGTATCAATTGCTGTACGGGGAGGCGGGCTTGCCTGTCTCTCCCAAGGGAGACAGCAGTTTCGCCAAGCGCCCTATACAGACATACTTTAGGGAAGGATTCATATTAACCTTTATGATCTCAAACGTTACTACTACTCTACGGCTATCGTTTGTCCGAGGTTGCATTGGAAGCGCCTCATGCAGGGACATAGCATAGTCGACGCCAGTACACCAGTGTTAAAGAAATGCACCACACCGCCCAGCCTGACGATCCAGATTTGGGCTTCTTTACATACAAACTCTATCGCGATGTGAGCACTTTCGTCGATCCCGTGCGCCAATACGTGCCAGACCAAGCCAATTTTCGCCGCCTCAGATCGTTCGAAAACGGTTCGATAGATGCAGGAGGGATTCGTTGTCTGCAGAGGCTTGAGACTTGCCCGATATCCATGCCGCTAACATAGCCTTGTCTTACCCAAAAGGCCAAAGGCTCGACATCGTCCCATCTAGCTCGACCAATAGTCGCCTAGAGACATCCTTGGTCTGGAACAAGCTTGTTACCAGGGTCCGTCTCTAGCCCATGGCCTTGCTACAAGTAGGGCTCACCTCAGCTGAAATGCCCAATTTAGCCCATCTTCTGGCGTCACTCCCTCGCCAAATTGTTCAGATTTAGGTTTGGTCAGTAAACTAATCTGCAGGGCCCGGGCTCGAAGCAGATTGCAGTACGATCGTGGGGCATCACGGCTCAGGGACGCCCGGCTTGGCCAGGCGACTTTTGTGCCTCTGACGCCTTCGTTGAAATTCTCGGGCTGAAAACAGGGATTCCAATCTTGTGTAGCAAACGACTCTTACAACACGCCCAAGGGTCTGGTGCGACCCATCAACCAATTTGCTCTCACTCTATTCGATGACCCCATGACAAGCTGCAACTTGATGATTGGAGACTTTTGAGCACACGGTTCATAGAGTTCCCTTACCCAACTTGTATGTGACGATCCAGTCCGGCTCAGCTTGCAATGACATTGCAATCTCACGCTTGCTTCTAGGATCTCATTCCCTGCCTCCGATTAATGTTTCATCATGAAAACCCCAGTCATTTTCGAAATGCCCTTGAGATCATGCCAAAAATGTCTCACAGAGTGATCGACAAAGGGTCGTTACACTGGCAGCTCTTGTCCAAGTCTCTTCGCCAGTGATGATTTCTTACAGCTCGGGCAACCTTAGCCAGAGCCAGACTTATTCGGTCATTTTCAAATCCTTTCAACGCCTCCAGAAACCAATACTCCACTAATCAAAGCCACCCCTAGTTAAACGTCGTACCCACGTCCCGGGACCGAAGCCACGGCTAGTCTTGATTAGTAGCCCTTTCGAAAGAGGCTGTCTGAAGCATTTCTTTCCGCCTTTGTAAAGAGAATCCATGTTCATTTTCTCCATATTCCCAGCCCAGACCCTCGAAGAGCAGGGTGTGGATGGAAAGGGTGTCGTACTATCCCTCGACATTTAGCCCCAAGTTCATCAAGTGATGCTCTTGGCTTGGCTTGCTACATTGACCTTACTCGAGTGTTTCCATCAGCTCATGAATGTCTATCATATAAGACTCAGTATCCCCAGCTAGATCGCCTTACTCAGATAGCGGGTACTGTTTTTATTCTTTGATCCTTTGACTTCTCTTATATGCATCTCACATGAGAAGCCTCACACTTCGCCATAACTCCTCAATCACGAACCAAGCACATTCATTGGCATCCAAGACGACTCGCCATATACCATATTCGTGTTTCGTGTTACCGTTAAATAATCTGACAGCGATACTCTGCTGTAAGTCGGCATAAGCGACTCCAGTGATTACTGAGCGTTGGGATTTGCGACGGACGTTATTTCGTGATCGGGTCATCCACCAGATAATCTATCTGATACAAGCCACGGCCAAGGTCTCGAGACACACAAGGCTTACTCAGGCGCCGCTTTTCTCCAAACGAACCAAACTCGTTTTCTCTTTCTGACCTAGCACCCTTAACCGCGGTGTTTGAAGTTAGAATCGACGGGATTCGATTCAAGACCACCAACAACCCTGTCTATTCAGCCCAGCCCAGCCTTCTTGTATACAGAGTCGACTCCGCCCAACCAACACAGACGAGGATTGTCTACGCAACGGGCAAGCATACCCCCAGAAGTCACCGTCTGACCGCAGAAAGTAGAGTGACCTTTGGCCCCGCCAAGTGACCGACGGCGCCAAAATTAAGTTTCCGCGAATATATCAATCAATCACTGACATAAACGGTGCACCATGCCCGTAACTAATCGAGGTGTAACACAACTTACACCTGACACCACCTTGACGACTACAACTCACAGTAGCTACTTGAACAAGTCGTCTTCCCCTTTTCAAACCCTTCAAGCTGGCCTCGCAATCTTTGCAGTTGCTGTCATTGCCCGCTTTTGTGTCTTGCGACTCTACCTATGGTTGCGACAGATGCGCGGCTTGGATCAGCAAACCCTCCCTATCTCATCGTTGTCGCATACACAACGACTCCAGTCGCAAACTTTTTGGGCCATGAATGAGAGGAACATTACGCCGCCTGCTAACCAGGAGAATATGGCCTCCGAGGATATGTTGCAAGTCAAGCAAGCAGACAAGAAGCTGGTCATCGATCCCAACTGGCAAGACTCAGACAATCTCAAGTCCAAACATGTCATGCCGCGACCGCCTCCTGCACCACCTCTGACACCGCCTGAGCTGAGCACTGCCGTCTTCACTTTTGATGACCGCCCACGACCAGGCGAGGATAGTTTCATTCGCCAGCCCAACCCTGATTACATGTCGTCGACAGCCAACGCTGTTCTACCTGACAACTCAGCAACAACCTCGGTCACCCGCCGGCGCTCTTACAACAAGACTCTTCCTATCGGAGTTCCCGTGTCTCAGTCGCTCCAAGGGATGTCCGATGCTGCCGATCTTACCTTTTCGCCCAGTTCCTACCCACCTGCAAGCCCGTTGCTTCCACCGGCCCCACCAAACGCAGGAACGGCGGAGATCGGCGTCCAGGGCGAGATCATTGGTGTTCTCGACTCCGAAGGCGCCGGCTGGACAAGACATACGCGTGTCTATGGCGGCGGAGTCTGCCTTGCGTGTGCGGCCTCTGGTGGAAACCATGGGGGCGGTTTCTATGGAGCCACAGTCCGGCCCGAGGAGATGCGATGACGGGCTCACAGTTTCGTGACGACCATGTGTACTATTGTCAGTTGAATTTTCTGACTGAAAATAATTGGCACTTCTGGTCCAGCATAGGGTTCAATGTGTAACGACCGTTTACGACTTGATGTTAGAGGGGGACGTGGTTCAACAACCGCACTTCTGGGCAAAATTTTTATCTTTTTATTTCTTACTTCAACGATCCACGGCCTGCACCGTTGTTTTGAAGCGACGCATTGCCTCACTTGTTCTCTGTTCGTAATTTGGAATTGGGGCTGGATATCTGCTTTGCGCTGCTTCAGTATAGTATACCCCTTAAAGTACTTGTCTACTTTATTGGCTATTAGGCTCAGGGCGCTTGGAACTGAAGATGTATTCCATAAAGTTGTTCGCGTCTAGGTTTAGATCTTGGCTCATGATGTTACGACGACCTGTTTTCTCTCAGCATTGCCTTAATTTGTTTTCTCCTATCAACCATAGACATGGTAACATGATCATTCATACTTCTCATCATCTATACATGCGAAGCCCCACCTTGTTCTTATACCCCGAATCACTCGTGAATACCTTCAACAAGCCCCATAATTGATGGAGGCTTTACTCGGACTGCTCGGGTCGCTATTCGAGCATGTCTCCAATTCCTTGTAATTGTAAGCAGCCCCGAGGACATATCACGGGTTTCAAGCATGAAGCTCTCGTCAGCCTTACAGAGGAGTCTGCCAAAGGCCATACCTTGCAAGTGCTTATCGTAGGACTAAGCCTCGGACATGCCCCAGGAAAACATACCCGATCACCGAAAGGATCACCGAACACAGAAACAACATACAAGATCACCGAAGAACTAAAAGCCGTTGCAAATCCATGCGGGAGGGTAACCGTCGCGCGTCATACCTATCCATGCGGGTCCAGGATCTAGGACCGAAGATCAAACCAACGACTTATACATCTTTCACCGAAACCAGGTTTACCCGCCCTTAAGCTTACCTTGCGTTATGATCGGCGATGTGTGCCGAGTTTTCTTGGCCTATGATGCTCTGCCAGGGTAAGCTCTTGGAGTACTAGGGGGCGCTTGGGTGCTTGGGATAGGAGAGTATAAAGGCGGCTGGGAAGAATTAGAGATCTCACGTCAGATAAGAGGAAATTATCTCGAGGGTCGTGTGCGGTGAGCGGGTGACCACGGGGAGACGGAAATGTGCCCGTGAGGAGAAGAGGGTTTATAGGGCTGATATTGAGAGATTGTGTTGTCATCCTGAGTAAGAGGGAGGTACGGGATACGATCAGATGAAATCTAAGTCCTAGGCCATGTAGTAAGTTGGTTAGTTTCGTCAGAAACAAGAACACGCGATGGCCCCTTGCTGATGGCTTTTGTGGGGAGAGATACGCTTGTCTAGAAAGATTTATAACACATCCCGGCTGTGGGACTTTTGTAACATGTCCGCCTGACGTGGTTTGTGCATCTGCATATACTTTAGAACCGAGGATATTGAAACACTTCTGCTGTGGCCGCAGATTTGGCCCAGCCTTGTAAGTGGACGAGTAGGATGATCGAAAGATGATGCCCCTTTTGGATGCTTTTAGTTTGCATGCTTTAGGTGCTTGCAAATTCAATGGGTGGAGTGTCATTGGTTATGATGTTGTGCTGTGAGAGCTCGCTCAAGAGTGTGGTGTCACTTGCATTTTGCATCTTGTATACATTACATATACCCAATTAGTGCTTGTTTTCCTGTTTTGAGACAGAAATCTATTGGTCCTGTGGGATAGGAGATTGCACATCTGTTTAGTGTGCGTTGTAGTGCATCGTCTTGAGGTTTTTAGGGATGCATGTTTCTACGTCGACCACCGTTCGGTCCGAGATTATACGGAGTTTATAATATGGGCTTGATTAGTACTTGATAGCAAGCCATGTGGTGATGAGCAGGAACGACAAACCGGAAATTCAGCATTCTGTTCCTTATGTAGTTCATACTAAGGTATTCGTAGGGTTGTCGTCATTGCTGAAGAGTGAGCGGCTAGACGAGGGAGGGTTACTTATTTTATTGTCTACCGTAGTTCAATATGGAACTTGAAATGGTTAAGGTCGATCTCGCTAAGATTGTGGTCATGCTTGGCAGTCTAGGGCTGAACTGGGGTAGCTATCTAAGAGCGAGGGAACCATTATCCATGAGCTAGACATGGATACTTTATAAAGAATGTATACAACGTCTATGTTAAAGAGATCTTGAAACGTCACGTGTTGCTTGTCTGTTGGAAGTCGTGGGAACAACAACGGACTTCTCGCGGCCATGCTGATTTGATGCTGACCGGTACATCGCGCACCAGCGCCCTGCTTGGTGCTTCCTGAGTCTAGAGTCTGTTTCTCTATTTACGTTTCTCATTGCTGAAAAGACGCGTATTATCCTCAAGGGGTTAGTAGTTTTGTGCTCGTTTCCTGCAACCTAGGAGACTACAGCTGTATTCTACCCAGCCCCAGGCATGAATATGAATATGCAGTGTTAAAGGAAAACATCACTCGGTCTATTACTAACCTTGAATATAGAGTTCTAGAGTTCTAACTATCATTTACAGTTTCTCTCTCGATGAGAGTGGAGTCCTAGGTTGAGATTATTGTCATTCCGAGCTATCAGAAGAGTCGTATTGATCTTCCCACGGTCACAAATAGCGACCGTTTGTAGTAATTCTCACTTATTATTTCCCTATTACTCTCATCTGGGTATTATCTTACAACTTTAGTAACTGACACGTGACTGTAATGCGAGAGTCACCTTGGACTCTCCCTCTATATAACCTTGCTCATGCCATTGTTGCAGCGTCAGGAGATGCGGCAAGGCTCCGATTCATATCTTGCAAAAGGTTAGACTGTGATTTACGGATAGAATGGAAGTTGGTCTCTGGTTTGCGTAGGCCTATTCTGCTTAAAGAAAGTCTAGTTCGAGCTTTACGGTGTATATAGTGTACCTGCTGAGTTGATGGTAACCTCAACCAACAGTGTAATCATACTTCATATTCGCTTCGAAGCCCCATCCCTACAATTCATAGCTCTATATGTTTCTTTATTCGTTTCCTTCTATACGTATGACTGGTATCTTATTTCATTCTGCATCAGTGTCTCTGTCGAGTCGAGCTCCTGTTGTTGCATATCATGCTTGTAAACTAGTACACCACGATGTTACCTCCTGAGTTCACAACAATCTTAGAAAAACGATCAAAATTCACATTTTGTATCCAGGCCATGCTACTGGTAGATGATTAAGTACGATAGTCTTCGGGTTCAGGTACTGACTCGCGCCATGCAATTCAGACGATAATCGACATTCGTTCTTCCAGTCTGTCCATATGCCAGTCAAAATTTTGATATCAATGCAGATGGACATCGGCGATCTTCCTGGACTCGACTTTCCCTAGCAGAGGTATTGACACTCAGAGAGGCTGCATCCTTCAATCAAGCCTTTTGAACCTCTCATCCTTAAGCCTCGCTACACCAACTAGACTTCACATTGCATCGTAGGTATGAGACAAATCCGAAGGTCTAGTTTAAACTCTACCGAACTGCCGGTATCCGCTTTGTTTTATTCAAGTACTACTACATGAAAGTTTGATCTGTGGCAACGTGTCAGTCCGACGTGCCGAGTAAGGCTCCGAGTCGTATTATATAGAGTTTACCAGGAATATGGAGATTCGATATGTATGGCGCAGATACGACTTACTCATTGCAAACTATCATTATACGTGTTCTGTGAAGCAGCTAGTGTCGCAGAGCCCAGAATCCATTAATGATTTGAACTCGGCGAGTATTACAATAAAAGTTTATGTTGCTATCGTGACTCGTCCCAAGCTGCTCTGATACAGGGTAGACCAATTGGTTCGGAATGTGCCGCAAGTCCTCAACAGAAATCATGGGGACAACAGACTGATTTTTACCAGTTTAACGGTCAAAAGTATTGATCATCCCTTGTAATTAAGATTCTTCTCTAATTGTTAACGGAAATGGGTCAATCCAATAGCTTGTACGCTATCGATTCAACTACTCGGGCATAACCGCGACGGCGGCTACAAGGTCTCAGACAAGCAAATCACAACATGAGCTCTAGACTTTCGGGTACACGTACTTCACACTAAATACTGAATACGGTATGTAAACGGTGCAAAACCCCTTGTAAGCGCCGTGGTCTTTACATGATGACTGCATATCTGCATGTGGCTACACATTGTGATGTTTTGCTTTTACGTTGCTTTGGTGGTGATTTATTGGTGCTGCGCCGTTGGCAAGCGCGCAAAGGGCGGCTGCAGGAGTACGATGTTGGTTGTTAGACGCGATCTGCAAGAAATACAGTCGAACAAACTGCACGAAGAAGGAGGTCTGCAAGTAAGCGCGAGGATTAGGAGATGCATATGCAGCTGTAAAATGAATGGTTCGTGATGTGGGTTGAGACGAAAACAATATCAATGAAGCCCAGTGTTGATTGACCGCACGCACCAATATGGATACTAAGAGCATGGCATTTGTCAAAGATATGCAGAGGACCAAAGGAGCCGATGGTGGCCTGTAGCTCCAAATTGCATGTCTAGCTAGCAGCTCATGCCACTGAAACGACACACGACCAACACACACATTCCCATACCGGCGCCTGTGAAGAATGACGGATGAGTTTCGGCATCTCCCCGTAAAGAAGGGAGATCCAAGACATGTCTACAATATCTCTGACAAAATCCAACTAGGCTCGAGACATGGAGCGGGAATTCAACCCGAACTAGTTCATTGAACTTCATTCAGGGCTGCTATCATGAAAGCCCCTGCATTGATGATTGTAATAAGATGAACACAGGCTGCATTAGGGTTCGAGTTAACCTACGACACTGACACAAACCCAAAAGTTTCTTTGTGTGTTTTGACTGTGTGCGTACCGTTGCATGTACCTGCGGTTGGGTAGGCTGCAGGCGTACCCTCGCTTGTCCTATTGACTTATTTGGGTGGCTACGGTGCCGTAGTGTTTCGTTTCTCAATGGCTCGAGACAAGGGTCCACGGTGCTCATTCCAAAACTTGCGCCATGTCTCTCAAGCTTGACCAGAATGAAGAAACAATGGGGAAAGCTACAGAGCTATTCATAACAAAAAACAAACCCATGCATCCGTTGAAGATGCTTGACCCTATTTTAGTAGCAAATAAACAAAATCCATCACCTCGGTTCGTCTGAGAAATAGGCAGCGCGTCACCCTTTCACAGCACGTGTCGCGTTGAGCCAGGGTCCTTCTTAGTGGTAGGCCTAGCATCGAACTTAGCCCCCAAATTAGACAGGGCAAGGTAGGGCAGGGCGATGGATCGAAATGGGAAATGGACAAGGAGCTCTGCGGTGATGAAACATCTCGAGACGTGGGGAAAATACGAATCAAGTTGACTACCGACAAGGGGCTTCGGCCGTTGTTGACCATGATGGGATTAAAGCTGCCGAACTGATAGCCCAAACAAGGAGAAAGGATGTGCTACAAGACTGATACTCATGTCTATGCTTGATAAAGCAAGACGGGATGGTCCGTTCCCCATGATTCAGGTATAGGCGGCCCTGTGCTGCCGGTGTCGTGTGGATGAATGCGGGAGCTGTAGCTGGTGTCGATGTTTAAAAGGCAGAACTAGCGGCCACTCCGATAGAATGACTGCCTGTGAAATACGGATTCTGGACAAGCTGAGGCAGGCGTCAAAGAGTAGCAAGATTCTGTTATAGTCAAGCGACGATAATAAACAATAACCGCCCTGTTGGATGAGTCCGCCCATGACGACAAAAGCAAGCAGATATGCTTTGCATGGACGAAGCCCACTGCGGGCGATCCGTGACAGGGTTCGAATTTAATATTGATTTTGACACTGACAGGATAGATTCCCAGCGCGTCAGGTTTTTCCCTGCCGATCACTGGGATTCTTAATTGTGACTGGCAATCCTTTTTGGCTATTTGAGGATTGTGTTTCTCGGGGCTCGGTTCATTCTTCAAGGCACTGAATATATCAGCCTGTGGCTGCTGTCATCTCCGGTGTCTCGCTTCCCACATGTTTCGTTTACGGAGCAGAGAAGCGACGCTCAGGCCTTTCTCTGTGTGCATGCGTGTCTGTCTGTATGCCACCATGACAGTTCACGAATCCTCCATCAACGTGTCATGATCTCTTTGATCTTGTCAGCCAGATATAGCAACAATCAAACCAACAAAGAGGCACAGCTCCAAAGAGACTGGCTCTTGAAAAATAATGGATGCCGATCAGGCCGTTACAAAAAGCGGCAAGGATCCATTCTCCCATCACATCCGATGCTTCAATCCCCTGAAAGGCCTCGTATGATTGGCGGCATCAGACGCCAAAACGCCGCCTCGAGACTGTGCCCCCCCGGTCGTCTACCCCTTGGAGGCTGCCTCATGTCGGTCGCGGCGCCCGCAGCCTCTTCTGATTGGGGATGATGAACCATCGAGGACCCCTTGTCACTTGCATGTAAGCTCTAGGGGTGTCTTTGTGGATGAGCTGTCCAGTCCATATCCACCAGAAGGAGGTCCTTCGAAGGTCCTTACTGGATTGTCACGCGCTATCTCGTCAGAGGCTACTGCGCGACCAACTTAACTTAAGTATCTTCAGGTGTTATTTTGAGCCACAATTGGCCACCGCCGGAAGGTGGGAGTTTTCTGCCTTTCTGGTAGCTTTCCTCTCTTGCCGAATCGATAATTGAAATGAGCTGCTCCGTTTAGTTATTCGTATTCCAAAAGGCTTGCTTTTGCGTGCATAAGTACTCCGTACGTACCCTAACATTTCCCTTGTTGACAAGCGAATGTTTAATGGGGTCAACTTCGTCATCAACAATATATCGTTTTGGTGAGTCAGTGCCCGACACCAAATACATGGATTAACTCAACCGAGCGTGCGAGCATCAAAAGAAATCCATGTTCCCCAGGCATAAATGAGGTGATCGATCTCGTACTGTGTTCAGACACTGTCGATAAAGGCCATGCCCCCTTGCCTGGCTAGTTTGGTGAGCAACTGGGTTCTCAGTTAGCGCGTTGGCCGCTAAGTGAACGTGCCTTAGCCCTGTAGCTTCCATTCCATTCATCCAACAACATCGTTTAGACTGCTGCCAGGCGTTTCTACCGTCGTGTTGAACGCTCGAGATGGAGGGAGAGAAATGATGGAATAGGACATATCCAAAATTGGCCCAAGGGGCTGGCACGTATTCTCACTGGTTAAGATGGCCTCTAATCTGCGTGTGATGCACTGTATGCTTTCTGTCCATTCACAGTCTTTAAAACGAACATCGCTCAAGGCGGTGGGAAGCTCGCCTGCCCACCTCCAGAGTACAGTGAGCCCCTGGAGATTTACTGTATTGTAGTGGACTTGGGTCATCGCACAGTAAGGATACAGTATCGCCTCCGTGCCTTTCTCTTTCCAGCACGCCCAAGCACACCCGCCCGCCAAGCAAAGACCTCTGTAGTCCCCACATTTTCCACTCTTGCTTGTTCTCCATTTGACACTCGCGCCTTCTCGTCTGTTTGTCCATCTCTCCACTCCTTCCTTCCTTCCTCTCCTCTAGTAGCAGACTTAAACTCCACCACAGACTTCCTTTTTTCCTCTACCTTCCGTCTCCCCTTCGCCTACTATTTTGCGCCCTTCCTTCATTTCCATCTCTCTCCTCTTTCCCTCCTCCCTCTTTCCCGCGTCGCTTCGGTTGCACCGCATCGCATCGCATCGCATCGCAATTCCCCTAAAGCTTTACGCTTCCGCGTTTGCGAGACAAGCCCATTCTCACTCAATTTGCCGCACGCATTCGCTCGTCCATCCGCTTGCCCGCTTTGCATATCACAAGAGAAAAACCATCACAAACGACAACGGAAATTTGTAGGAACAAGAACAAACCTTGAGGCTCTGGAAGGCGCATCTTCTGGTGATTGATACCTGAAACTCCCCATTTTAATCTCTGTATTATTCTTTCGTCGATTCTTTGCCTTATCGCCTATTCCGCCTTCGGTATTCGGATACACCACCAATACAGCTTAATCTCGATACCCCGTTATCGTCATCGAAATCAGACTGCGAACAGACTTTCAACTCACAGAATCAATCGAAACACTCAAAAGTTTTATCAAAAATTACAAGAGGAGATTTCGATAGAAGGTAGCACCTGGATCATTCACATCTGGATAGGCATCGTTTGGAGGACGTTGTCTGCTGAAACTGTCTTGGAAAGACGACAACCAGCTGGTGCTCGCGTTTCGTCGTGTGCTCTCCACTTGACTTGTCGCTTGAGCGTGAATTACCTCAAACTGCCCACAATCCGAGGTCTCTTGTCACCTGGTCACGGTCTGAGCAAGTATTAAACCTTGGCTGAAGCTTGCTTCCTTTCACCCTTTCAACGACTTTTCGCTGAAATATCGACCGCTCGTCATTTCGATATCCTTTCACTGATCGCGTATTCGCATCGCCCTTTCATTCATCGTTTTTCACTTGTTTTCACTATCAACTCCACTGGATTTTAATCTTTGACAAGCTCATCACTCGTCATCTGACTCCCAACTTTCGGTTTGATACACCCGGCTTCTTGGATTTGCGTCTTTTGGTCTCTCACGACGCTCCATCGGCATACGTTCTACATCGACAATCCATCGAAACCCAACGTTTTGTCGATTTCATCGATATACCCGCATCGCTTAATCTGTTCGGCTTGATTTAAACAGACTCTATTTTCTAATCCGACCGGCTACTTTCTTGAACGCAAGAACTAGTCGAACCACGTTCTCTGACTATTTTTTCTTATCTCTCGAATCTTTAGATCTACGAATCCCCGCTTTGAGCCAAGGACGCAGGCGGTCTCGCTCAAAATGTCTTCTAACGGTTTTGCAAACGGCCTCGGCATGCCCACTGGCGGCCTTGCTGCCCGTCGTGGTGGTCAAAACCCCAAGCCTCTCGCGGTTGATCTCATCAACCAGACAAAGGACAAGGATCCTGGTGTTCCCACCCCTCGCACCAGCCGTTCCCATCTTCTGGCGGGCCTTAGAACTGCCCCCAAGTCCGCGACTGCTGCTTCCTTCGGCCCTCAATCTCCCACGACCGCTGGCCCCACGCAGCAGTATGCCCGGAACTCCATGGCTGGAAATGCCTATGGCATGGGTCAGGATAACGCTTACAACGCCCCTAAGACGGCGTACCCCCAGTATGTTGCTCAGAACAACTACAACTCAATGGTCGGCCAGCAGTATACTGTTGAACAGGTTTTGGCACCACCTGAGCTATCCATGGATGAGCAGAACCAGGATGATCCTGGCCTGTATGCCCAGCTTCTGGCTACTAACATGTATCTTGCTCAGCAGCAACAACGCCTTCAACAGCAGCTCAGGAACGTCCAGGCAGCTGCTCAGCAATTTCAACAGATGAACCTCAACAACTCTCAATTCGCCCAACAGCAAATTGCTCTGTACGAGCAGCAGCAGCAGCTCCAAAACATGCAGCAACAACTCAGTGTTCAGGCCGCTCTCACCCAGCAGGCTCAGCAGCAACAAGCTCAGCAACAGCAGCAGCAGCAGCAGATTTACTATAACCCCATGACTGGACAGTACTTCGTCGGAGACCCCCAGCCTTCTGTTCAGGTCACCTCGCCTTACAACGAGCAGCCCTCGACCCCCGGCTTCGGCGGCTTCCATCAGCAGCAGCAGCAGAACACCCCGTCGGTGCAGGTTTCTCCTCCAGTCGAGTCCCAACCTCTCTCATTTCGCAGCAACTCGCCCCCCAAGCGATACGAGTCTCCCACTGAGGTTGCACCTCTCCCTCCCCCCTCTGCCAACGCTTTCCGCCGTGGACATAAGAAGGCCTCGTCTCTAGCTCCTGTCAACAGTGCTCTGGCTGCTTCTCTTTCATCTGACGCTCCCAAGTCTGCTGGACCCAAGACTTCTACTTTCCCCATCACTCCCCTGACTGGTGGATATGGACCTGGTCAGGCCCGTGCTGGAGAGCATCCTATTCGTCAGCCCCGTGGACCTCCTTCTCTCGATGAGCTCAAGGCCAAACCCACCGCTAAGCACGAGGGAAGCAAGAACTTCTCTGCTCGCACTCGTCGTTCTGCTGTGCACAACCTTGTCCGTGCCGGTCTTGAGCGCCGCAAGGGCACTGGTAGTTCATGCGGAAGCATGAGCCCTGTTTCTGAGACGGCTGAGGAGTCCTCGACACCTATTACTGATAACGAGTCGGATTCCGGCCGCAGTGGATCTGGTAGTCTGGCTGGTGACATGGAGTGCCCTAGCTCGCGCACTTCTGCCAGTGGAAGTTGGGGAGCTATTGGGTCTGATCGTCCCAGCTCCCGTCAGAAGGCTCGCAAGAGCGTCGACAGCGTGGAGAGTATTGCCTCGAACACGGAGAGCGAGAATAGCTCTTTTGCCAACGTGTTCAAGAACGGTGCTCTGCGAGCCGCCAAGGCACAAGACTCGGCCGATAGCCAGCGCAAGGCACCTAGACTGGTACTCACCAAGAGCACTCCTGCTGCTTAAAGGTGACGCTTCGGCTTGAATCCTTACCACTGTCATGATTTACGCGCCCGGACTTTTTTCTTTCTGTTCACACGACTGCTTGGACTGGCGGACTGCATTTTGATGGTTGTTGTTAAGTCTTTTTCTGATCACGCTGGGAGTCTTGTTACCATCTGCAAGGGATGGATGACACACGTTTTCCTTGTCTGTTTCCGCGCACTTTACCATTACAGAAGTTTTATAATTCACTTCACAGTCTCTCCTTCAGACTTTTCTTCTACTTCGTCACGACATTGGGGGAAATCGCCCGGGGATAATCTTGTCTCAGCCTAGATGGACGAATGGGATATTTGGGGGGCCTGATGAGGAATCTTTATACCAATGAGGATGAGAAACCATCACCGGGGAACAGAATCTGGACTGGCAGCCTCTGTGAGGCAATCAGCCAGCCCCTGATGTGATTTACGGCCGGCGTTCCTACGGGAACAGTGTTTCGGCAAATTTGACATTTGCTTTCTTGCATTCGTTAAGGTATTACTTCATGTTGTCTTTCTCTGCTGGTCACGGCCTAGGTCCCAGGAGACTGGGTTCTTTTGATGTCGAGGGGTACATAGGCAGTCAGGAGACCTGGTATGCTATCATGGACCGATGTATGAACTGGCAAAGGATAGGCGAATTCATAGATTAGTTTTACAATGGCACAATCACAATTTGAACGCCACTTGATATCTTTTTGTTCATCTGATGACTGGTTTCGTGACTGTAGAATTATGAACATAGATGCATAGCAGGCACCTATTACATAGAAGCAAATCTCAGTCAAACAACATCTATCTACCACAAAGCCTTGGTTTCATGAATCCTGTATTTCTCCACGTCACGTCATGCTGTAAACCCAAGAGCAGATCAGAATGCACACAAAGAACCACACCCAGGCGGTAGCCATTTCCTCTTTACAAGCTCAGATACTAAGCCCGTGTCTCGCCATAGCGACTGCCCGCCTGCCCCGATTAAATAGCCTGGATCTTTTCCATCATATCTTGAAGTAGAAGAATCTTGTTCCAAACTCCTCACATTTTCTTCTGAAAACATCCTGATTCTACTCACCGGGTTAGTTCGGTATCATCAACATCTAGTACTGATGATCCCTTCGCCTTGGCACACACTGACACCACTCTGCTATTCTTCGCTTCCAGTTCTTGCAATCACTCCAAGAACACAAATCCAACTCCGTTCGTCAACAACCAGATCTGGATGGCTTCCGTAGCTCAGTTGGTTAGAGCGTCGTACTAATACTTCAATCCGAGTGTTCGGTAATGCGAAGGTCTCAGGTTCAAGCCCTGGCGGGAGCAATCCCAATGGCCCTCCAGATTCGTTTTTTTGCTTTTTCTAGCAATGATAATAATATATATTTATGATGTCTTTTTTTGCGCTGTGTTGTGATAATGTGAGGTTGCATGGTGGTATTGAGTGAGGGCTGGTGTGTCATGAAGACGAGCAGAAGTGGAAGTGATCCAAATGAGCCAACTGGGGACGGTCAGGTAATGTTCATGAAGCGAATTGGTTTATGATGTTTTCTTTTATTTATTGTCTTTTGTCTTGTTCGCTTATCCCTCATGTAATCGCAATTCAGTGCGTCTGTCTTTACCCGTTCATCCTCATATCTATCGTAGCACGACCCCACGAATTATCATATCGTACTCTTCATCAGGCATTCCACGCTCATCTCTCATCCTCATCTCTTCGGCTCCCATCAATTCGTCATGTGTATTTGGGCTCTCCAGGCATTCGACTCCGTCTCTTACTGATGCCCACTCGTTCTGCTACTTCCGGTAGCCCTGGCGATGCCATGCTTCCATCTCTACTACCGAGCCCATCTCTACTACTGAGCCCGTCTCTGCTACTCAACCCGTCTCGACTACCCAGCCCGTCTCTGCTTCTGAGTCCATCGCGACTGCTCGGCGCGCGGCCTATATTCTCCTTATTGCTCAAGCTGCTGTCGCTGCGGGCACTCATGGTAATGTCGCTGCGCGAGCTGAGGGCTGGACTGTTGCCATTGGCACTGATGCCAATGGCTGATCTGGAGCTACTCGATGTAGCCAGCGATGTGCGCGGTAGGCGACTCTTCGCAGATACAAACTCGCCGCTGACACGTCGGGGGATACCTGTTGGCCCATCCCTACTTCGTGGCCTGTACAGAGCTCCCTCTCGTTCTCGTTCCACAGCAGCTGTTCGACGCGGACTCGCTGCTACTTCGATATAAGTGTTACCCGCAAGACTTCCACGGCTCCTATGCGTAGGTGTCTGCGGAACTGACGCTGAAGCATGCAAGCCAGGGGGTGTGTAGCTTGTGTTCCGTCTGGAACCTGGTCTTCTTGATGATGACGAACTTGGTACACCACTGGTTGCACCCTCGCCGGATCTCCCGCTGGGCTCGACGTTGGACCGCACCAACTCGGAAGCGAGATTTCGTACCAGGACAGCCGAGTCCTTCTCTGATAGAGTCTGAATGGCAGCCATAAGAGATCGCACTTGAGAGCTGTTGAGAGACCTCGTCCCATCGCCACTGCCCAAGCCAGGCTCACAAGCATCCATAATAGTCCTTACCAGCCTGAGGAGATTAAGTCGTACAACCGCTTTCTTGTGACTCAAACGCTGCGCAATGCCCGCAAACATCTCAGGCTTCGCCAGCGAGGCTGCGACTGACGGGCTGAGGCGCAGTAGTTTGAGTAGCGGCTCCAACAAGTTGGAATCAAAAGCATTCACCCTATTCGTACTAAAACAGCTGATGATTGCCCGTGTGAAGTTACCATCGGCAAGATGAGTCTCTACATTAGCTGTTTCCTCCTGCAGCCAGACCAGAATGGCATCAAGTGCGGTAACCTGCCAGTACTGATCTGTAAGTAATGATACGTAAAAGTTGAGACCCTTGTTCTGCCACAAGTATCTTCGACCCTTGGACCCTGAGTGCGCCATGTCACAGAGTATCGGGAGGGCAAATTCTTTCGGGGGACGATCGGTCTGCATGATTCGTAAAAGCAGAGGAATAATGCCGCCGACAGCAGCGTCCTCTTGTCGTTCCTTGCTCAGGCGGCAGAGATTAAATAAGGTGTTGAGGACTTGGTTAGATATCTCGCGGAAATGTGTCTGGCCCTTCTTCATGCTATAGCTCAAAAGATCAATCAAGAACTCAATAGCGTCAGCCGAGTGTAGCGACTCAATCGTCGTCGAAAGCATCGAAAGGTTCTTGATGAACTTGAGCATTGTGATCTGGTGTATCGGCGTCATGCGCCGTAAATCTTTTAGCACACTCTTCAGTACTTGCCGATCTGCTACGACCTCCTTGACGTAGTTTTCTGCTTGACTGAAGAGGTAGAAAATGTTGACTATTCGTCCTTCAACAAGCTCACCGAGCTCGTCTTCGCCCTCTTCATCAAGGACTCGATGTAGGACAAGTGCCAATGGATATAAAATCTTGCTTCGAGAGAAGATTCTGCAAAAGTCGTTCTTGGGCGTCGGTCCTTGAAGCTCAAATACGTTCCAGATACCGTTGACCCCAATAAGAACAAGGTCTCGAGTAACGTCGTAATCCTCATCGAGGAACTCGACCAGCACGTTCAAACCACCCGCAGATACGAACATTTGGAGGGTCAATGTTGATGTCTGATACATCTGACGGACAAAAGCAGCAGCTTCGAGACGGATTTCATCTGAGTATTGCCGTGCAGCAAACTTGGTAATAATCGGTATACCACCAACGAAGCATAGGTTTTCTTGGATTTCCACATCGTCCAGGATGATCTGAAACGTTAGCAAGCTGTAAATGTATTTGAAACACAAAGACTTACTGCATTGACGACCTTGAGGAGTTGCAGAATCATGTACTGTCTGCTCTTGACAGTACAGGGCTCCAAAATCTCAAGAATAGGTAACAATCCGTGAGCGCTGATGATTAGATTCTTCACCTCATTATTCTCCCAAAGCAAAGCAAGCTGTGATATGTTAGTAGCGCAATTCTTGACATTAGCTGAAAGAGACTTACTAAATCTTCTGAGAACTCAGCCAAAGCATCCTCGCCCTCTGTTGTTTTGAGGGACCTGACTAGATCTTCCACCCTCTCCGCTAACCTCGCGTGTCGATCCCTGGCAATATTGGCCTCCAGGTCCATTTCATCCCACCCTGGGTCCATCGATGCGAATGGATCATCTTCGTCTTCATCATCCCCTAACCACGAATTGCTCGACACTCGAGACATGAGCATCAGACCGCCATCCTCGGATCCCTTTTCACTCTCTTCTTTCTCCGCTATTGATGATTCGGGTCCGAACACGTCGCTAAAATCTTCGTCGTCATCTTCTGCGAACTTTTGGATTTCTATTGATGATCTTGTTCGTCGCATTGGCCTGTCAGGAAGAACCGAAGGTCGAGACAAGGGCTTCTTCTTCATGCTACCGGAGCCAGATTCCTGCATTGACCTCGGTAATGATGTAAGATCGGATGGGTGAAAGAGTTGTGGTGCGTCAGTCTGCCGTGAATTCTGTCGACCTGTGAGCCTTGGCCGTGTTGGGTCCAGACACATAGAACCTACTCTTCTAACAGCTTGATTCACGTTGTGAGTAAATACGTTGTCGTTATCCACAAAGAGATCAGAAAAATCTTCACTACTTTGTTCCCGGTAGATGATATCTGGTCTTGGTGGAAGCTCGAACTTATTATGGTGTGATTTCGTCGGCGACCTGGTCCTGCCTGCGCCAGCGACCTTGCTTGAGCTCGATTTGCTCCGACTGTGTGTTTTCACAGGCTCTGATGATTTGGTGGATTTCTTCGGTAATGGTCTGATCGTCTGCTCCTGTGGATCGATATCTTGCCAGTGGCCTGGCCCCTTTATTGTCATCAATTCGCCCTCAAAGTCGTCGTCGTACGAATTACTGTCGTTTCTTCCATCATTCACAGAGGCAAAGGCTTTTAGGCGATCACTGGATAATAAACCACCAAAGTTGTCTTGGGGCTTGAGGTGAGGTAGTTGCAGTGCGCTTGGTGAGATAGCTGTTGCAAAGTCATCGTCCCAGTTGTCATCATCTGTGTTATGGTTAGGACTCGGAAAAATACTCAGACATGGAGAGTTGAACGTACCAGCTAGTTCAGGCTTACTGAACGCTTGTGCGCCGGGTCGCAGCTTCGCAAGTGATAAACCTCCTTTCGCAGGAGTTCCGCCCAGAAATCTTGACGACGGTCCGGCATCAGATCCAGTCGATTGTCGAAGTGAGGGTCCTGATGACTTCAGAGCCTTGTTCCATTGCTTGACTTCCTCCACAGCATCGCTGAAATTGGCTGGTGCCTTTGATACGGGCGCTTCAGTCCGGCGACATCCAGTAATCCAGGCATGGCGAAGTAGTTTTCGGGCAGTTACACGAAGGTTTGGGTCTTTTTGAAAGCATTGCATCAGAAAATCACGGGCAGCCTGGCGAGATCAGCGAACGAACCTCCTAAGAGGCTGGGTAGACTCACTGCAGAGATGCCTTCAGGCAGTGGGGGATGGTCGTCATTGACAATTGCGAATAGAGCAGGCATAGCAGCCAAGTTGTGATATGGAGGCTTTCCTTGAAGAAGCTCGATAACCGTGCAGCCAACACTCCAGATATCCGACGCGGAACTCGCTCCAGAAAGTTGAATGATCTCAGGGGCCATCCAATATGGCGTGCCGACAACCTGGGCCTCTTTATCCTGACCACCAGCAAGGGTGCTTGTTGAAACGCCAAAGTCTGCGAGCTTGACCGTGCCATCTTTTGTGGTGAGAATGTTGGCGCCTTTGATATCTCTATGTATGACACCCTGGTCGTGGAGGTATTGTAGTCCCTGCAGGACCTGCGTCATGTAGACCCCAACCAGATTCTCGGGGAACTTGCCATATGCCTTGCATATTGAGTGCAGAGAACCGTTCTCACAGTATCTAGTTTCGTTAGTTCTAGGGGTTCAAGAGCTAACCGAATCGCATACTCAAGGATAATGTTGAGGGCGTCAACAGATTTAACAAAGCCAATGTACTTGACAATATTGTCATGCTACTGCTTGTTAGTCGTCACAAATAATACTGCCCCAGATCAGAGTTCTTACATGTAGGTTCTTGAGCAGATCGATTTCACTCTACAGCACTCACGCATGTCAGTTTCTTTCATATCAAGCCATTGAGCCTTGGGTAGAGCTCTGAGACAACCCACCTCGATCATGCGCAACTCGCTCTTAGGAAGATCTGCAAGCTTGATCTGCTTGACAGCGACCGCCTCACCGTTTCCCCAGTTGAAAGCCTTGTACACAGATCCGAAAGCTCCTTTCCCGAGACATTCACCTAAACGCTAAAAGCAGAAAAGGTAAACATTAGCGACAACTTTCACTAAACCCTGCTGGTCCTCTCGCTTATCATGATATCCGACTGTCCAGGGATCGGGATCAAGCGCCGGTGATATTGGTAGTTGATCATACGTACGTAGTCCTTGAGCCCTGGATCTTGAAGAGCAGAGCTTTCTCGTATCTTGTCTTTTCGAGAAGGTGTTCCAGGTGTATATGGTCGTTCGCGAGAGGCCACGGCGGCGCGGCCATTGGCGTGGTACTGCCGCTCGGGCATTATCTCTCAAACACTCTCTGACTCAATTATGATCTGATTTGGGCGTGTAAAGCTGGGTAATGCCTCCCCGATGAGAACAGAGGCAGTTCGGCGGAGGACGGGCAAGGTTCAGGCCAAGACGGAGATATCATTCCCGGCGAGTATCGAAGGAGGGAGCTGAGGGCGCAGGCGATTTGTTTCTACATACGAGATCGGTTCGGTATCGAGCGGTAGTCGTCGAGTTTAGAAGATATCGTCGGGCTCGTTTAGAGCTTCGTTGACGTCGTCAGCGTGATCGAGGAGGGGAATAGACAAGGTCCGTTCGTTCGTTTCGTTTCGTGCGGTCGCTAACAGAACAGCCCAGGGTTAAAGGAGGGACAGGATGAATAACCCGGGTGGGCAAGGGATTGAATTGCGTGAGAGTGTATTGTTAAGAGAGGGAGAGAGTGGACGGGTTTCGCAACGTAACAAAATAAAATGAAGTGACCTGGAAAAAAAAAAAAAGTAAGGTAGGTAAGGTGAGAAACTGGGCGGGAATTCGGAGCTGGACCAAAAACCACTGATCTCCAATCAATCATGCGCTGGACTCGACTGAAGGTGTTGTTTCTCGTCTCAAATTCACCTCTAGTCACTCACTAATTCATCAGGCAGGCTCGCAACCCAACCCAAATCGGCCCAGAGCCTGGGGCAGCCCCGTAATGGTCGGTACATCCATCACCTTGCACTGCGTGACGGGGGGCCCGGGGGGCCCGTGCCGCCTGCAAGCCCAGCGCTCTTCAACGCCCAGCTTTCACCTTGCAGGGCCATCCCCCACTAGCTCGCTATTCTCCACCTCAAGTCCAGTTGACAAGCAACGACGGCTTATAAAAACAATCCATTGTCAGGCCTCGATGGTGATGTCAATGCCGATTTTCAATAACGACTGGCCTCCAAGAGGCAGTTCCTTGGTTTGTTTTGGAATTTTTCACTTACAAGGAACAGCTCTCTTCTTGAAACAGTTCATGTTCATGCCATGCTTTGCTATGCCATGCCATGTAAGCCAAGGTACTGTAGCCCAGTGGATGCATTCAAACAAAAGCACCAATGCTGGCATTCTTTTCCAAGTCAACAACATATCTCATCTCCGCTTATTATTAGACAAAAGTACCAAGTTCATAAAACAGAGCATATTTGTTCGAAAGTCTAACAAAAGAATACCTATTCTTACCACACTTCAGTACAAGCCTCACCGTCAACCGTCAACTGGGAAACTCATCCGTCACACAAACTCTATAGCCATCCGGGTTATTCTCTTTCAGCCAGCTCCTCCGACGCCTCAACTACTAGTTAAGGCAGTTAAGTTATGTCTTTCCCTGTCAGCAACAACCAACAATCCAATCGAAATACCCTGCTCTCGAGGTTAACGCCGATCTAACCCTCCAAGCCATTAATGCGTCTCATATCATCCCAGCTCTGTAGACCCAGGTAACTTATTTAACTTGCTTGACAAAGTTACAAGGCAGTCATGCCAGGGAGGGAAAGATATCGTATCTCACCGTCGATCGGTATCGTGCACGGAGACTCTATTTCTTGTTTTGCTGTCAGCTAAACTGTAAACTAAACTGAGATTGCAATCTCATTTTTTGTTCAAAGCGCCTCCGCTTGGCTCGGCATTTCGTGGCGCTGCCATGACGATGCTTTACGCCGTCCGTCGACAATCGATTTGAGACATTCACCACTAGTTTATGTCTCATTTTATGAGTTATAACATTTGGTTTCGCCCTTGGTCAATAGCCTCACTGCAGGTCATCAAAGAGGTCGTGATAGGGTCAAGAGCTGTGGTCTATAACCCCTTATACAGTCTCAGGAAAAGCTTATGTTGGTGAACGAAGTATTCTGTCGCCCCATTGACCAGAAAACTCAACTAACCAAAGGCTGTTGGACAACAGAAGAAAATCATATCATATTGATACCTTATTTCCTCGTATTCTTTCACCGTAGCTGTATATATCGCAGCTGGCAGCACGTAGCCGTCCCAAAGACAAGGACATTCAAGCCACATCAAGATAGATCTACCAGGATCTGACGATGATGTGCGTCTAAGCGCGGCCACTCTATGGACCAGAGATCCTGGCTGCTATCCATCAGATCAATCTGTGGTACCACAAGCAACGGTCCAGAAGAATGAATGGGTTCAACATCAACTTTCATTAGATCTTCTCCCTGCTCATTATCGAGCCAGAACATACAATTATGATGGAAATCTTTGCCGGCACTACTCGGTTTTCCTTTATAACGCCTTCCGACCGAATCTGTAACAAGTAAACAAGTATTCCCGTTCTTTTAAATCCCGCTTCAAATCGAAAGCAAACTGGTACCATGTGTTCCCTTTATTCTGTCCCGTCCCCTGGTAGTGTTCGACTGAGGCCAGCCTCAGCCCACCATTCATCTGGAATATCTTCACGTCGTGCTAGGCTACGCACGATGCGCTGCATTCCAATCCAGTCGTCTTCCACATTTGTGTTGCTTCCTGATGCCGTCGAACTCTCTCGGTTTTGTCTGTTCCGCTCCTGTCCTTGCTCGTCGTCCGAGTTGCCCACAGACAAGTGTCCCACCCAGGCTAAGCGTGATCGAAGTGAGCGCTCTCGGCTTAATTGCTCAAGTTCCCTGTTTCGATCATCGTTGATCAGTGGGCCATCCGGGGATCTTCGTTGTCTCGCATCGGGACCAACTGCCCCGTTATCTCGAGGGGCGCCTCCATCAACCGGGCCGTCAAGACCAGATTCAGGTACTCGTACACGGACACGTCGCATCTCTGCTCGGCGTCTTCTGATTCGATCCATTATGCTAACACCAACCGTCTGATCAATCCCTTCAGTTTCAGAACCTTCGCAACCCGACTCGCAGGCCTGATCGACCATTGCATCATTGTCTTGGTCGGGCGTAGTGAACGAGGTACTTGATGTGGCGCCAGCACTCTGGGACGCAACATTTGAGGCAAAAGATGAACCTGCGCTGGGTGGTTGAGGGTCAGGCGTAAGTGTCGATAAAAGAGTATCCCACACCTCTGGGCTGAGGCTCCTTTCACGGTCGCCAAGCCCGTCGACAACACGGCTGCGTTCCACGGGTACAAATCGCGGATGTCTCTGTTGTGAGGCAAGAATAGCATCGCGCATCGCCATACGATGAGCATGGCGATGGGCCGCTTCTTCAGCTTCACTTGCGCCTATGGGGCGGCGCATTGCGGGCTGCAACATAATAGAAGGAAGTCTTTGTGATTGAACTTCGTTCTCTTCAGGGGCCTGTCTAGGTGGCACTGGAACTGCCTGATTGAAACGTCAGCAAAAGCGTTCAATTTTGGACATCTCAAAACCATGTCCGGAGAACTTACCATAGCAGGACGGGATGGTCGGGGAGGCGCCTCAGCTCCCCACCATCCAAATTCATCGTAGACAGATGCGTTTCGGTCATTTGAGTTACTGCCATCTCTGAAAAGTTGGTTTATGCGCTCCTCAATCACGTCCCTTCTCTGATTATCTGATCTTGTCATCTCTCTCAGAACATCACGAAACGGTCTCGCTCGGCGCAGCCCATCAGGACCTCTCGTTGTCTCTAGATCAGGTGGGAACCCAGCTTCAGACCATGGTACGGAGCGGCCATCTCGGCCGGTCAAAGTACCAGACTGTTGTAGCGAGCCATCATTTAAGCGTTCGCGGATAGAGGAAATACGGCGATATGCGGCGCGGCGTTCATTGCGTAGATTGCGACGAATGGCGGATCGGGGTGGCGAGGTCGCACTGCTCTTCTCTGCAGCTTTGGAAGGGAGGTCAGACTCGACGGGGGCAATAAACAATCTGCGAGATCTGGTTAACAAGTGCACGATATGGATAGAACGAGGCCGTCACTACTGCGACGAGTATGCAAAGCACGAAGCGCGCGAAATCAGGCGACAGCAGTGTGCATTCGCGACATCGGCAGAATGCCTTTGCGTTGATGTAGTGAAGCGATAGCGACAATGAAAGTATCGATCGACCGGGGCATCACTACGTTGGCGCGATGGCAACGAAGGTAACGGACGGGGTAGAAAAAAACAAGGATGCGCTTACGGGAGGCCCATGGCTGATTTAGTGAAAAGCGAATGACGAAAATGAGCGAAATCAGCAAAATAATGAATCAAAGGTTTGTGGCGAAATGATTGCAAAGTCAAAAATTGCTGTCATTGATGAAGACTCGATGAATTGTGATGACGATGCTGCCTGGATTGAATATAGTAGCAAGGTTGATTAAAAAGGCGTGAAGCGTGAAGCGGGTAATTAACCAGTGGAGAGGATGAAAGAACGGAGTGGGCAACGGGGCAACGGGGGTGCGGGGGGTTCAAACTTCAGGATGCATGGCAGTGATACTGCGATGAAATCAGCTGGCCAACCAGAGGCGATAGAACATTTGAGGCTTAAAGGGCGTTCAGTTCGTGTGCGCGTCGTCCGAAAGTGGCCTCGACCGTATCACGATAGAGACTGTTAGTGCGTGATGAGCTTCAGCCAATCAACACTAACAGACTGTATCTCGTCATCCAGTGAACTGATTGAAGACCTGCACCGCCACACAGCCACATCAGACCATTTTTATCGGTTTTTGGAGAATGAACTATTGTGGCTTTCAACACCCCACCCCCATTTCGACATCAATTGGTCCAAAGTGAAAATAATGGCTGTACGAGACTCACTCATGTCGTGACGTCTATAACAGGACTCAGCCCATTATCATCACCAATTCACCCTGGGACTGACTCAATCAGCATCTCAGGAGCCTCATTCGGCACTTTCCTCCCCAGCGCCGGGCTCCGATGAGATGCCGTCTCACCTAAACCTTCATCATGTCTTCCTCTCAGGAAATCCAGTTTGCCCTTGCACGCATTAATCGGGTCTTGGCTAGCAAGAGGACCCCAGGCTACAGAGATATTCGGCTAGGCCTTGATCGTATCAATCGTGTCATACCGGACAAGCAAGAGTGGAAGGGTATTCATGTTGCCGGCACCAATGGCAAAGGCTCAATATGCACCTTTCTTGCTGGTATGTTCAAGCTCGCTGGTATCGGTTATGGAAGCTTCATGTCCCCAGCCTTCCCAGAGAGGCATAATGGAGTCACAATAAATGGTCTTTATGTGAATCCGCGAATGTACGAGATGGAAATGAAGCACGTCGAGGAAAAGTACAATCGAATTGCTACTGGTTGGAAGTACAGGCACGGAGAGGAACCTGCAAGTTTATCACCATTCGAAGCCGAAACGGCAACAGCATTCCGTGTTTTCAACAAGATGCACGTTCCCTACGGTATCGTTGAAGTTGGCATGGGTGGTGCTACCGATGCGACTAATGCTATGAAGCAAAAGTCTGTCACCATCATTTCCAAGATCGGCCTGGACCACCAAGAGTATCTCGGAAATACCCTCGAACATGTTGCCAAGGTTAAAGCTGGAATTATGCGAAAGAATGTCCCTTGTATCGTGGACCACACTAACAAGCCTTCTGTCGTCCGTGTTCTACGAAACCATGCTCGAGAGGTAGGAACAGACATCATCCTCACATGGAAGGGTGAACCTCTCTTATTGACTCTCGACAACTCGAAATGGAAACTTGAGCCCTACCAAGTCCAAAATCTTATGTGTGCTGCCATGGCCTTCCGTCACCTCTTCCCCTTACAGGAGATTAACTTGGACAAGCTATTGGAAACCGATCCCTTCTTACCTGGTCGGTTGGAAACAGTTCAGGTCGACGCACCGCTTTCTGGTATTGAGCCTCGTGAAATTCTGGTCGATGGTGCTCACAACGTCTTGGGAATTAAAGAATTGGCTAGGCATGTCACCAAACGTCTACGGAAAGATAAGCCAGTGACTTGGATCATGGGCATGTCACAAAGCAAGCACAAGCCTTTCTTCAAGATGATCGATCAACTCGTGAGCCCTCGGGACAACTTTGCTATGGTGGAATTTACTCAAGGTCCCAACGATCCTGAGCCCCTACCCGCCAACTTCGGTACCGAATACGCCCAAAAGAAGCTTGATCCTGAAAATGTATACACTGGAGAGCCCGACATTGCGAGTGCTCTTCCATGGGCCTGCGACAAGAGCGACGGTGGCCCTGTAGTGGTCACAGGAAGTCTTTACCTGATCCGACAATTATTTGGCCTAAAAGGCATTCATCGAACAAGAGAACTAGGTACGAGAAGACCTGGCAGAGCTCAACTCTACCGCTATTCCGAGATTGCTCGAGAGAGAAATCTGACAGAGGAGGAGGCACGGGAGTTCAAACAGGCGAGACGACACCACTACCTATCACCGAAACGAAATAAGGCCTTTGCCGAAGTACGCGCCGGCGGCCCTATCCAGCCACTACGAGTAACCGCCAAGAAAAGAGGGCTGCAAAGAAGGGCTGCATTCCACAAGAAGCAGGCAGAGGGGTATCGGAAGTCTGTCGCCGCTATCAAGAGAGACCTGGAAACCCCTCCGAAGGGAACAGAGGGGCCTGAAAAGTCCGTGGAGAATATCACGTCCCATGTCGAAGAATTGGAGGCACAGGCTGCGAAGCATAAAGCAGAGTTTGACGATGCCATGCTCAGACTCAGGGGACGACGTGCACTACCGCACATGAAGTATAAGAGTCACCGTCAGGTATTTGGGTATCCCAAGAAACCCAAACCACCGACCAAGTCTCCTTTCTTACGACCAGATAAACCAAAGAAGAAGAAGAAGAGACGGAAGCAGAAGAAGCAGAACCAGGACCAGAAAAAGCAGGAGCAGAAGCCGAAAGAGAAGAAGAAGCCCAGCGTGTTATGGAATCGTACGAAAGAGAGTTTCAGCGATCGACTCGCTGCCGCTGAGAAACAGCGGGCGCGGGAGATACAACAGGCTAAGAGAAGTCAGAGTAGCGACCCCTTTGAAGCAAAGGTGGCAGCTTACAGGAGAAACGATGGGGGCCCATGATGACTTGGAATGTGTTTGGATATCTATAACGCGACTGTAATATCACAAAGCGATTCATTCATTAGCTGGGGAAGTGGCATGAGGAAATTCGATAGGATTTATTTGTACAGTACTGGTTGAGGGGCAAATTCTATCTCAATCTTCCATAATTTCCATCCCCTAAATCGAGCATTATAAAAGCCCCTTCATATGTTGTACCATTGCTCTTGACATATACTTCGAATTTCTAACTTCTGCTTCTCTTGAGTCGCTTACAGACAGTATCACATGATCAGACCCCCGATTTGTGTCGAGCCTCTCAACTTCTGAATCCCCTCAACTTTCATCATACCGCCATGCCAGCCTCACATCTTATTATTGTCTGCTGCCACGGAGTTTGGCTCGGCGGCCCAACACTTGGCCAGGACGAAAACGAATGGCTAATCGCTGGCTTTCAACGCGGTGAAACTCCGACTTTTGTTCAGCATATTAAAGCTGGTGTGGAAGCCCTTTCTCAGGACAGCTCTAACTCAGTGCTTGCATTTTCAGGGTAAACAACGTGATTACTTGTTTGTTCGAATACTCACGGTTCCTCTAGGGGTGCAACACGCAAAGAGTCCAAAATTTCCGAAGCAGCTGGTTACAACAACATTGCAGCTAAGAATAACTACTGGGGACTGCTCCAGGGCAAAGATATCGACAATGTATTGCTGGAAGATCGTGCACTCGATTCATACCACAATATCCTCTTCTCCTTGACATTGTTCTACGCCCGCTTCAAAGTATGGCCAACTCACATCACTATCGTGAGCCACGGGTTTAAGAAAGAGAGACTTATGGATGGGCACTGCGCAGCCATTGGCTTTCCTCTCGAACGAGTCACTTTCATCGGTATAGATCCTCCCGGAATGTCAGCTGTATCGAAAGGCCAAGATAAGGAGGAAGCTATGAAGGGTGTGGGATTGGCCATGGGCGAGTGGAAGGATGATCCTCATGGACGAGGGGAGAGTCTCGCTGGGAAGAGGGTGAAGAGGAACCCTTGGGGTATACGACAGGGTGTATTTCTGGATGGTAATGACGATCATGGTGGTTTAGTCGTCAAGATGCAAAACGGAAGCGAAGTTATTGACGAGGAGGCAGTACGACCTTGGTGATCTCTTTCGTATCTACGTCTATACTATAAATCTATAGAACACTTTTCTCTCCCTCTCTAACATGTGCCTTATTTCTTGGTCTCCTTTCCACCGCATTGACTAAAAACTGCACAGCATCCTCCACCATCTTAGGACTGAACTTGTGTCCAATACCTTCATATACTCTATCATCCACCTCCAGCCCACCATCACGATACCAACCCTTCTCACCCACAGCGTCCTTCAACAAAGTCGCAAAGTCTTTGGTGTTTGCGTATGGAACCAGCTCGTCGTCGCCACCCGAGCAGAGGAGTAGCTTCTTGCCTCTGACGCGCTCATCAAGAATAGCCCTCAAGCGAGTCTGTTCGGCAGACGAAAGTGAAGATGGGATGGGCGAAGTACCGAAACAAACGGCCTTGGGATCGTGCTTGCTGCAGATTTCGATAAGATCTTTGGGGAAATACTTGCTTCCAATAAAATCAGTGCCACAGTCGAGTTTCGATCCCGCAGCGCGACCACACATGAGGCCTGTCCTGGTCAGTTCATACTCCTCACATTTCCCAGGGCGACTCACCTGTAAAGTCAGGACAGCCGATGATCACCACAGCCGCATCGATTCTCTCCTCTCCAAAGAAAGCCTGCCAGGCACCATGTCCACCAAGACTCCAGCCAAGACAGACATGGCCATCGATTTCAAGACCAAGATATCCAGAGACAAGATCCATAAGACCACTCATATCTGATACGCCTCCCTTCACCATACCAAACATGTCAAGCGCATGTGTCGTATTTCCTTTACTCCAAGGATGGTTTGCTGATTCACTGACCATTCTTGTTCCATGGTTGGGCATGTCAAAGGTCAAGGCGATGAGACCTCGCTTGGGGTTGGCACCAGCATGTGCACCCCATGCTCCAACAGTACGCCGGGCGATATCATTCATTGTCTCTCGCGAACGAGTGCGAGGGTGAAGAAGCCATAGGCATGAAACGGGAACATTAGGAGGGAGTTCATCGAGACCATAAATATCCACTAGTAAGCCTGCCATAGGGAGAGTCTTGAGAGAAATTTCTGGGGCGGCAGGCAGGCCCTGGGTGACATATTTGTTAGCCATAGCGGGATTTCGCTTCGTATGAGGAATATGGAGTTGAGACTGAAGTTGCTGATTGAAGTGATGTCCATGGACATCCATTGTATCCGATCTTCCCCAGGATCGCCGGTGGGTCTAGGGTAGCGAAGCCGGTGTCGGCCCCAGGATTTCGTAAATGCATCGTATCAAGACAAGGATTACGAACACTAAGATGTAAATGGCTATTCGTATTCTGGATACATCTCATTGATTTCTTTGCCCCTACAAAAGTCGCTTTGTGTGGTTGCGGAAACGATGTTTGTTGTATGAAGTGCAAAAACCACTCACATTGAATCTACTACAGCAAGAAAACTAACACATGCAAAAATATACAGAAACCGAAGTAAATATCCAGTCAAGTGTGTCCATATTGTATTTGCCGGATTCACGACCCTTAAATCAAACATCATATCTCTAAGCGTTTCAAAAGGATTATCAATTCACGCCGTGCTGCTATTGCTTCACGTAAACGAACTAACTTATAAAAAAAGGGGGTAAATAAAACCAACATCATCATCCATCGCCATGCTGCTATGAAGCAGAAAACAAAGAAACAAAAACCTGCCAAGCCCTTCCTCAACGCCATGTGCGGTATCGTGCCTGTCCCATTGCCCACTGCCTTATTCCAGTCCAGCCCAGTCCAGTTCCTTATGCTGCCCGCGAAAAGAATAATGTGTGCTGATTTGAAAAAGAAAATCCATATTCTCCTTCTAAACTCTTTCTACATTTGGGTTCTTCCTGAGAAGCGCCTTGATGTTGTGTGACGAAAATCGGTCTGCTGAGTGGACCTCTGTTGTTTTTTGTTGTTTTTGGTTCTGAAGTGTGCGACTTTTAGTCAACCTTCCAGTGGTCATGCTCGTCGGAACCCAGATAGAGCTCGACACCGTATAAAACCATGGTCAGGCCGATGTTGGCCCATTGCCAGTTGCTACCCTCAACATCACCACCTCGAAGAGTCCAGCCATCGGGGCCGTCGCTAGTGGAGAAATGTTGTAGGAGCAAACTGGTGTAGACAGCTATTAAAATCGAGGGCGAGAACCAGCTGAGAAATCCCAAGAATTTGCTCGCAGTCTCAGAATCCTCCCAATCAGGTTCTTGCATCATAGCTCGCGCACCCGACTCGCGGATTGAGGGGATGATGCGTGTAGCGCAGTAGAATACCAAAGAGCGGTATGTTAGCGAAATGATGACTGATGGCGTGATAGTCTGGAAGGCGGCATATAGTAGCGCCAATGACGAGTGAACAGCGTAGGGTAATGATCCCAGCATGTGGAGGAAAGTCGAGTAAGATGCCATGATAACAGGCGGTAAAGGAGGAATATCAGACTCTGAGCCATCCTGATTCTGCGTTTGGTCTGCATTTTCCGATGGTAGATAATCGGTAAAGATTTGGTAGATGCAGAGTACAATATAGGCGAAAAGAAGTGACGACTCAATAGGATTGCCACGACCACTGCCGATTCCAAAAGCGCACAGAAACACGGCAGTTGTCATCGCGATGCCAATAAGGGTGGCATCAAGATTGCCGATT
Source organism: Fusarium beomiforme (assembly GCA_002980475.2). Classification (NCBI taxonomy): domain Eukaryota; kingdom Fungi; phylum Ascomycota; class Sordariomycetes; order Hypocreales; family Nectriaceae; genus Fusarium; species Fusarium beomiforme. The sequence goes on along the minus strand of PVQB02000527.1, from coordinate 20,094 downwards.
TGAGGGAATTGTGCTACCCTCCACAGGAAGTAGACGGCGCTAGCCATGATGGAACTGGAGAGAACCAGAAGAACGATCTGCGCAAGGTCAACATATGTTAGATTTGAAGATTGGATATAAAACTCACCAGCCACGTATCGCTTCTTCCACGGTTGACAAGCCACCTGGTGAGCTGCCCGGCCGCCTGGATGACCAACAAGGTACAGAAGCCCTCCAACAGCTGGAACACGGGCCCCGAATACCGTAGCACATTATCCCATCCACCCAGCGTGACCGTCTCTACTAAGCCATCCTTGCCAAACATCCATTCCCTCCAGCTCGTGCTTTTGGAGTTGAACAGACCACCCACTGTTCTCTCCACCCAGTTTGTGTTATCAGCATCGACGGCGAACTGACCTAGCGCCCAGATGAGAAGGGCGGGGATGATGATCCACTGCGACAAACGTAGAAATCCCGAAAGGAAGTACCGTGAGCGTGACTTTTCGGGTGTCAAAAGCTCGAGGCTAGAGTATGTAAAATAGAAGAGAAACAGGGCTAGACTGTAAGCCAGCCCGCTATCGCGACCGCCGACATCGAAAGCAACGGGGATGGAGAGGACGATGCTGAGCAGGAAGATAGAGCTGAATAGCGCCCTGAATAACCACCACATCGGAGCGAAGAGATGGCAGGCGTAGGCCGCGCCGAGGGGAGGGTATCGAGGTCGTTCGCTGCGTTCAGCAGGTGGGTATCCAAGTGCGATACGTCAGGCGGCAGCGAAGAATATCGTGACAGCTAAGATCTCGCCCAGTGTGCGGAGTAGGTAGTTTCAAGGGGAGATTCTACCCATCGATAAAACTCGTTCGTCTCGATTTCGTGCAAGTGTGTGCGATATATTCAAGGTCGGTGAATAGCGGCAGAGCTCAAGCTGGACAAAATGAAGCAGCTGGATGTTCAAACCCAAGATAGACGGTCAGTTCCCAAAGTTGGCGGTTGGTCGGTCTAAAATTCACGTCAGGGTAAAAAGGTACGTAGTAGTATTTTCGAGCTCCCGTCTGTCAGGTCTCGGCTGTTGCTTGATGTTTGAGCGTGACTTGCGCACACAGCGATGCAATGTGGCTAATCAAGGTAGCGACCAATTTTTGCTTATCGTCTACTATCTTCACATGGTAGAGGTCGACATCAATCACATCACGCAGAGCTCACTAACAAGGCCACTAAAAACAAGTAAAGTTGGTGGGGGGCTGGCTTCAAGCATTTAATTATTGGCACGTGTCAATCAACCTGTTTCTTCATTATTTCCAACTTCAACAGATAAAACAAGAGAATATCAACAGTCCAAGTTTCATGTTTCAAGAAAGGCAGGTTTATGCATTCCATGTTTGAATGATCGACCAAACAGATGCTGCTCAAATGACCTGGGTTGGTTGGTGCATAGCGTCACATCAGCATGATAGGTTCGCAGCACCCATCACAAACAAGAGAGCAGATCAGTTCCTACATAAAGCAGGGCAAGATCTGGGACAATGACAGCATCAAAAGGAAACCTAATGGTCTCAGCACTGACAAATCTTAAGTCTTATCATAACTTTTCTTCAAAGTCTGCGAGGCCTAAGCGAAGTGCATCACCATGCATGCAACCTTGATCCAACAAAATAAAGGTCATGAAGCTAAACTCAAGAACGAGAAACTAATTACAGTCCCAAGATGACTCTTTCCACTAACGTTAGCTCGCCTGCTCGTCATGAGGCACCTTCAATGGCGTCTTGTACTTATCCGTATATGCCTATAACCGTCTCCACCTCGTGATCTGCACCACCGCCAAAGCCCTACGCCTCTTCACTTCAGGCAGTAGTTTGTCTCCACTTCGCGTTTGAGCCTCCTCATCTTTACTCCTCCATCATCACGACCATCCACATGTCGAATCCTTCCATCGCCGACTCGATCGATCCCTCCCTCGATTTTATGGAATTTCTTGTAGCATTTTCGTGTTCCTGAGCTAGTGCTTGATACTCGTGCCTTGATATTCTATGCCCATTTCTAGTCACAATCCATTCATACATCCATTGCCTTGCTTGCCATGACTTTGGAAATGAAAACTCTGTTCAAGTGATTCAGAATTGACTCCATTTCTCTCTCAATCTTGTGCGCAATGAACCGAAGCGCGACTGTCGAACCGCGTCGCTATGGATTGAGAACCCGACGCGATACCGATGAAATACTCAGAACAATTGTATCAAGTGTTGCCGTTGTGCTGAATGGGGGATTCTAACGTGGAAACGACGACGAATGCTCGGTCTTGATCCGTGCTCCATCGTGTCGCTGGCCGTGTCAAGTAAAATGGTTAAACGATGAGGCATATATACATGTCCAAGTACTGCTATGCTGGGAATATTGCTATGTTTATCGCAAGTGCACAATAATCAGTTCTGTTTCCCAAAAGCTTGAGAATTACTCTTGCCATCCCCGTTGTATTTTGGTGTGTTGTCACTGTGCTGTTGTGTCGACAACTATGCCGATGATAGCCTCAACGCATTGCGGGAAATTATACGTGTTGGTGACGTATCACGATGATTTCAAAACACCTTGGTATTATCACGACGCTCTGTTGCGCGGGGTACCAAGAGCTTCACGTTGCCAACGGTCCAATATGCCGCTGAAAGCTGCCCACCAGCTGGCAAAGTATCAGCCGCCCCCAGCAACCCCACCGACCTCACCACAGCTCATAGCGACAACACCCAAACTCCCACCAAGAGGGATACGACTTGAGGAGGGTATATGAGTTGTCATAATCGGCCTGTTTCCCAGGGAGAGCAGAAGGCGCCGGGGTAACCGGTCAGGTCAAACTGCTCTCGCCTGGTGGAGAAGGGAATGCGCCAAACCGACAACAACCCGAGTTCGAATCCCGACGACATAAAACCCGACGACTAAAATTAAAAAAAAGGGAGGCAGAAGGCGCCAGGGTAACTGGTCAGGTCAAACTCCCTTGCCTGGAGGACAAGGAATGCGACAACCTGGCGACAAGAGATGTAGGAGGCTTATCACCAGCCTCCGAACTCTTTTGCCCATTTGGCAAATTATATTTTTGCATATGTGTGAGTGTATGTATGTGTGTGTGTGAACTGCATTTCTCTAGATGGTAACTTGGATCAATTGAGAGTATTGCTATGAAATTCCTGAAGCTGGAGAAGATGATATGTGTTCGTATCGTGCTGTGTAAATGGCCAGGTGAAATGATTGAAATGGCATAACTATGGCATGTGAATTTGAGGCGCAAACAACACTCTAAGCAATTGAAAATGTTTGAAAGATTAATCCTAAAAAACTTCTCTTCTACACAAAATACTCGCATGAATGAGTTGACGTTGACTGCTATGTTTCGTAATTGGCTGAGATTTAATCGCCCAGAGATCGCCCAGCCCTTGGCGCTAGCTTGGCGATAACCTCGCTGGTTGTGGATATATATCACCTCAGACAACACCACAGACACTCGTGAGCTGCTTCGCGAAATAAGCTTAAAAGACCCACCTGCGCACAGGACATTACGCTCTTACGTTCTCAAGACGAATCCCCGAACTCCCCGAGAATGATGCCCTGAAAGCAATAGAACGAAAAATGGTGGAGCGCATTTACATGACAGAAATGACAAGAAGAAATGGCATCAATTGCACACGTCAAGAAACGCCCGACGAGCCGCAATTCTCTTGGTCCAGCCTGAATGACGCCATTTAGGGATTCAATGATGTGAGAGCAGGGTTTGAATCCGAAGACCAGGACGGGAATGGCACCACTCTTATTTCCATCGAAGGGGGCAAAACACTCCGGGCCCTCGGGACGTCGTTAGTTGGTCGACAAACATCAAGCCCATTGCCATTTTGGGTTTCTTTGACACTAGCAATTGCACCATTCCTGGAGAGTCGGGCCATTCTTGATCATCTCCCCGTGAACAACGGTGATCAAGATTAGGACTGGCGGCTATCGAACGATGAAGCGATCACACATTCAGGGACTCTTTAACAACGAAATTGGTTCAAAAGCATCATGTTTTGGTAAATTGATATCGAAGTGACGTTAGGCTTGCATATACCTGCAGCGACGATCGAAACCCCAATTGCTGCATGTTGGTTCTGTTCCAACACCCTCCCCTCACGAGTTGAGATCAATGCTATCAATGCTGACCACAATTACATCCGATCATCCACCTGGTCGACGCCTCATCAATAGTTGATTATTGCTCAGTATCCGGTCGAATTACGTGCGATCGATCAATCCCAACTTGCAGGACCAGGCTTGCAAACTCGGACTCGCCTCTAAAGCTCATGTACGTAAAAGCTACGTTACGCATGCACTACAGCTCGAGACCCCACGCGTTGTAGACAGTGATCCAGTCAGGAATACTGAAATCACCTTGTTTTGAGCCCCTGCCAGGCAGCAGGGAATACATCTGGGATCGACCTGACGGAGATGCCGGTGGATTTACAGCTTGGACGATGATGCGACCCAAAGGGGCCTTTACTGGCTGACGTGCAGCTCCAGTCTGGGTCGTCGGGGTTATAACAGGCCTGCCACGGGTGTTCGGCACCATGGCGTGGAGTGAGTGGGGGCCCCGGTTCGCCGCTCCGGAAAGATTTGCGGCCTATGGCTTCACTTCATTTGTCTGCTCATATCTAACGTTGGTAGATTTGGGCGACAATCCGGCGTGTGGAACATCTGATCCATTATGAGTGATGTGCTGCGTTGCAATTTGTCGTCTTGCCAGCCTAGTGTGAGCTTTGATAGATGAGAGGGCCAGAAAGGATCGATCTGGAGGACATCCGAGGCGTTGTTGAAGAGACTGACGACTAAAAGACCCCATTTCGAGCTTAGCAGTAACCATGTCTAGGTATAGGAAGCAAGGTTCAGAGCTTGCTTGTGTGACGAACCAGGGGATCGTAGGATGGCAACCTTGGAGTGGTATTATGTTTGAGAGTTGCCATCTTGTTGCCATCTTTAAATGCAGCCCATTTCCCAGCATTTTCTGTCGCTCAAACCTAGCACTCCCCTAGCTTTTGATTTGTGCCTGGTCCACATTTCTTCTTTTGTTCTTTGTTGTGATACCGTGAGATCCTGGAGTTGGTCAGCACCTTGGTGTATCAATTCAGTACACAACAACTTTAGTCCTGATACGCACTTGCATTGCACCTCGAAGTTTTGATCATGGCTGAAAAGTCTTCTCTCGGTTCCGCTGGCGGAAGTCCTGATCCAGAGCGTCGCCAATCTGAACTTCAAACTCCCTCCTCACGATGGGCATCTTTGTTTGGCGGCGATGGCGTCACTGCCGGACCTCGAATTGCTCAATTGCCCGAATTTGTAAGACGTGATCTTTCAGACTCAGAAGATTCAAGCTCCGCCATCCTCAACAAACAGCTGGCTGCCGAACAAGGAGAACAGATCCAGTACCGCACTTGCTCATGGCAGAAAACTGCTGGTCTGCTTTTCAGCGAGTACATCTGTCTCGCCATCATGAGTTTCCCTTGGTCGTACAGTGTGCTCGGATTAGTACCTGGAATTATCCTGACAATCGTTGTTGCTCTGATCGTTCTTTACACCAGTCTCGTCCTTTGGGAATTCTGCCTGCGCCACCCCGAGATGCGCGATGTTTGCGATATTGGACAAATGCTATTTTGGGACAAGAAGTGGGCGTGGTGGGCAACTGCTGTGTGCTTTATTCTAAACAATACCTTCATTCAAGGTCTTCACGTTTTGGTCGGTGCCAAGTACCTCAACACCATGACTGAAGCCGACGATGTTGGTAGCTGTCGAACCGTTATGTTTTCGGTTATCGTTGCCGTCATCAGCTGGATCTGCTCCTTGCCTAGGACTTTTGATATGATGGCCAAGCTTGGAACAGCATCGGCCTTCTTCACCTTCATTTCCGTTCTGCTTGCTGCCATTTTTGCCGGTATTCAAGATCACCCATTCGGATACGATCCCGCGAAGCTCGGCGAGCCTATCGTTACAGCCATACCAGTTAAGGGAACGACCTTTGTCAACGGAATGTCCGCCTTCCTCAATATCAGCTACACCTTCATCGGCCAGATCACCCTGCCCAGCTTCATTGCAGAGATGCGAGATCCTCGGGACTTCCCCAAGGCTCTTTGGGCGTGTACGATCGCTGAAATCATTGTTTTCAGTCTCGTTGGAGCTATTGTATATGCTTACACCGGTAACCAGTATGTGACAGCGCCGGCTTTTGGTTCGCTCGAGAATGTGTACAAGAAGGCGGCCTTCTCATTCATGATTCCGACCATCATTTTCCTTGGCACCCTGTATGCCTCAGTCTCGGCTCGTTTCGTCTTTTTCCGACTTTTCCGCAACTCCAAGCACTTGAACAGCCACACTCTCGTTGGTTGGGGCTCCTGGAGCGGTATTCTTCTCGTGACCTGGATTTTTGCTTTCATCATTGCCATGGTCATCCCTTTCTTCAACTCCCGTAAGTTTTACCGGGCAGAGGACTTCTATCGATCGTTGCTAACGTTACCTCTTCAGTGCTTTCCGTTATGTCGTCTCTCTTCGATAGTTGGTTTGGCTTTATTTTCTGGGGAGTTGCCTACTTCCGAATGCGCAAGGCCGATAAAGAGGTTGGCCGACGACATGGCAAGATCGCTGACCTTACTGGAAACATTGTTAACCTGATCTTGATCGCCATTGGCATCATGTTCCTCAGTGTTGGTACATATGCCAGTGTGCAGGGCATTATTGACCAGTACGAGGCTGGTACCGTATCCGGCGTTTTCTCATGTGCGTCAAATGGGCTTTAAATGAGGAAAGGGAAGGGAGAAGTTGTAGAGAAACACGTTATACAATGATACCCGAGCTGATGAAATAATACACTCGGCGTTGGTCTCTTTTGATCGAGACGATAGCGGACTGCCTCCAGGCACGATCGGTCCCGTTACAGAGTACACGAAATTGTAGTATTGGATCCATTATGATGAATCATTGATGTAGCTGCTGACTTCTTGTAGATGTTGAAGTAAGGTTGGAGTGGAGGCTGAGGCTCTGCATGGAATTAACCTTAGCTCGACACCCACGCCAACCAGTTCTTGCCAACGAACGCCCAGAACTCGTTGTCACATGCACTTCCCCCTTCTATGCTTTAACGCGATGCCTTATACATTAATTGCCAATTAAACTTAATTTTACTTGATGCTATATGATACCTGTTTCTGCAGAACTCGCAGCGGAGATGCTGAGTGTGCCATGTATTGCAGTGCATTGGCCAGTCCAGATCAAGACATTAAGTATACAAGATACGACAGGCTCTAAGTTATTAGATTATATAAGTACTCTATGCATGTAACACCCAGGCAAGCTTCAAGAAACTGCTAAGGCTGGTGCTTATATGGTACTCTCATGTCGAAAGGTTGGGAAGACTGGTTGGTAGTTTTAGTATTCGTATTCGCACCTTCATAGACATCAGAAGAATCGCATTCTGTTATGCTGATCATTGTAGTCCACCGATAGAAGGACAGCCCTATCAGATTGCCGCAATTGCACATCTCATAAATAGAACAGGAACAGATGAATCAGGGAGATTCCAAAAAATACCGAACGATCGTATGGTCTCGGTGTTTATCAACGGAAATTGACGGTCCCGAATGGCACCACTCGAACCATTTCCCCTCTTCTCGTCCGACAACTTAATTTATAGAATAAAGGCCTTTTTTACTATGTGCTTTGAGATCAGAGCTAGTTGCTAGAGTTTTAGATCTAATCTTGAAGCTGATACTTATTATACTATGTGTGCATCTAAATTGATCACTGCTGTGCAAAGCTATTCAATTCAGTTGCTCATGATTCACAGTATCTATCACACAAATAAAGCAGCTGTCAAATGCCACGCCATACAATTCACACCTCTGAGTGGCCTGAACATGCCCCGCCTTTGAACCCCTCAAAAACCGTCCCTCTGGTCCCCTGAATTTCTCCCCCCACCCACCAAATCTAGCCCCTAACTAATCCATCATTGGTGCAACTCCCAATTAACATTTGGACCTGGATTTTCACCGCCTTCCACGTAGCTTTCTCTGCCTCCCTGTTTCTCGTGCCGCAGCTACCACGGAGGCAAATGTACCACATTCTTTTTAAATTCTAATTGTCCTTGCCTCTTCTTCTTCGGAGTTTCACTTTCTTTCAGATTTCAAATTTTCGAGGGAAAGGAGTGAGAAGATGCCCGCGACGAATTCATCTACTGTCACTTCGAGGGCAAAGGGCGATAGCCCGAGCCCAGCTCCTGCGGCGGATGGTGCTGATAAGAGCCACGATTTCTTCTGGACATATACTGAAGAACCTCACCGAACTCGTCGTCTCGCTATTATCAAGGCTCACCCCGAGGTTCGTGCTCTCCCGATTGGCCCCGCTGTGTCATGACATGTCGCTAATCTAGCATCTATCTACAGATCACCAAGCTCTGCGGTCCTGAGCCTCTCACGAAATGGGTCGTTCTCGGCGTGGTCTCTCTCCAGGTCTTCCTTGCATGGATGCTCCAGTCGACTCCTTTCTTCTCATGGAAATTTTGGGCTGTCGCCTACGTCTTTGGCGCAACTGCCAACCAGAACCTTTTCCTTGCCATCCACGAAATCTCCCATAACTTGGCTTTCCGAAGCGCTCGTCTCAACCGCTTGATCGCTATCTTTGCCAACCTTCCCATTGGCATCCCTTACAGCGCTTCTTTCCGAGTATGCGATCTCATTCCATATGCTACTGCTGAAGTAATACTAACTCTTTATAGCCCTACCACCTTACTCACCACAAGTCTCTCGGCGTTGATGGCCTCGATACCGATCTTCCCACTGCCTTCGAGGCTTTCGTTCTGGATTCGATTCTCGGAAAGGCTTTCTTCTGCACCTTCCAGATCTTCTTCTATGCCCTGCGACCCATGGCCGTCTACCGCGTTCCACTGACTGGAGTTCACGCACTCAACATCGCTGTCCAGGTCGCTTTCGATCTCGTTCTCCTCAAGTACGCTTCTGTCAACTCTCTTCTCTACTTGCTGCTCTCCTCCTTCTTGGCCGGCAGCCTTCACCCTCTGGCTGGTCACTTCATCGCCGAGCACTACGTGTACGAGACCGTGGCGCCCTCTGCTCGTGACCCGGAAAACAAGATCCCCGTTCCTGAGACCTTCTCCTACTACGGACCTCTCAACTGGTTCACCTACAATGTCGGTCTTCACAACGAGCATCACGACTTCCCCGCTGTTCCCTGGACCCGTCTTCACAAGGTACGCGAGATTGCTCACGAATTCTACGACGACCTGCCCCGCCATGAGAGCTGGGTCTACGCCATCTGGCGCTTCATCTTGGATGATAACGTTGGCATGACTTGCCGTGTCAAGCGTAAGCAGGGTGGCCGTCTTGTTGGCGGTGGTGCTGTTGCCGACTGGAAGCAGTCTGAGATCGAGTCGATTTAAGAGGCAACTCAAAAAAAGTACATAGAATTCGTTGTAATGCACTGGAATTTTGACATTTTGGTACTGAGTGGCTATTGAGGTCAAGGTCATCTCAGCTCTTGTTTTTTGGGTCACTGTTTAGCTATAGCTAAACAACATAGATCAAGACATAAGCATCATAGAATCCAGATCTTGCGCATGGCGTTTTAGGGTATGAACAGAAAACAATACAATCTTTTGAGCGATCACAAAACTCCTAAGAGTCCCACTCTGTGACCCAATGAACGATCATCTACTTTTGGCTTCTCAGTATCGACTTCAGTTGGTAATATGTAATAATTGAGCGGCTAAGATTGCGAATGACCAGGAGACACGATAGATGATAATGAGTGTCAACGTGAGATACAAGTTAGAAACCCAAATTTATCAGTTAACGCAAACAGAATAATACGACACAAGAAAATACGAGAGCCATGAAAGGCTCAAGGTGAGAGTATACAGTCAAAGCCTCCGCGTCGGAAGCTTCATCTTCCGCCCATCGCTTTTAAACTCCTCCGCGCAACTCAACTCCAGCTACAAGGCGCTCGTAGCCTGTCCGAAACAAACCCACCTTCTCCTAGCGACATGGTTCAGTGTCCCCAAGGCATCCTTTCCAGTGGGTTTCGAATGGTATCGGGCCGTGAATGCTGCAGAGTTCCGCCAATCGTATGATATGCTTCCTGATCCTATGCTTTACCCTCGCCGTACTTTGAAGATTTATGCATCCCGGGATCCCAAGTCTCCGGCTGAATTCTCATGAGCGTCGTCAAGCCTGTCTATTAATTTCGTTTGTCGAAAAGATCCAAAGGCTGCTACTTCCTGCTTATCTCTAGAAGAAGAAGTAGGCAAGCAGGAAGCTGACCAAGCAAAGAATGGCCGCCATTTGAACAGGAACCCCTTCGACGGTTTGGTTGACAGCTTGGGCGGTTTGGGCGAGAGGTCGCTTGTCGTCATCACCGGAGGCGGACTTGACGTTGCGCTGTCGAAGACCACTATCTTTCAGAGCTACAAGCTGCTGCTCAGCCTGGGCAAGCTTAGCCTTGAGCTCCTCGTAGGTCAGCTCTGCGGTCTCCTTGATGGCGGTCGTAGCTTGGGTAATGGTGCTCTTGGCTTCGGGCTCTCCATAGGAAGATTTAGGCTTCTCATCGTCGTAGGCGGGCTCTTTGGGTGATTGGTAAGGAGGGGGCGCCGAGGATGAAGGTGAGTCGTCTCGAACGGCGGGAGAAGAAAATGGGCGCGAAACATCAGGAGTGTCATTAGCCTAAATTTATTTGTGATTAATTACCAAATCCCAAATCCGAGTTCTGATAAACCTACGCCGTTGAGAATGGCCTGCTTGTTAGGTGTGGACAGAGGCCGGCTAGGAGCTTGGTCGGCGTCACCAGCTGCCAACCAGTTGACTCGAATCTTGCGCTCGACGAGGTGTGCTTTATCCGTTGTTTCAAGCTGGTGATCGGTCAGTTACTATCATCCGGAGATTGAGACCGATTGACTACGTACGACGTTGGCAACGCTGGCAAACTCCTTATCGGCGGTAATGGGAGCGGATTGGACGAGGAACTTATCACGGCATTTCGCATCGGGAGCGGGATCCTGCTTCATAGCCTGAAGTAGGACTATATGATCGTTAATGGCTGCCGGAGTGCGCTATAGAAGATCAAACTCACCAGAGACATCGAAGCTCTGGCCGGCCTCGATGCGGCCTGCATTTGGTCGAACACAGTATCTATTAGGAGGCGTTAGATATGCGATTGGGGATTCAGCGAGGGGCAAGCCTACTGTTTGGGAGCAGTTGTCTTGACCTGTGGTTCTTGTGAGCAAACTCATCACATAACAATCGCCAATATACTGACCTTGAAAGCCACAGGAGTAGGGTTGGGGTTCTTCAGAGTCAAGGTCTGGGATACCTCGGTGGTGAATGGGCCTGGCAATCACGTCAATCCTCGGACCCATCATCGTCCATCGCAGATCACGTACGTCTAAAAGACAGCTCGAACGGCTCGATATCGACCGACATGTTGAGTGGTTATTGTGGTTTGGTAAGAAAATGCTGATGCTGTTGTGGTTTGTGGTATCGCGCGATGTCTTCTGGGCGGAAACCAAGTGGAAACGTGGCAACGGGAGGTAGAGTGCGGTATGGATGTCGTTGATTAGTAGCTAGCAAAGGGGGGGGGGAAGTTTGATTAAAGGTAAGTTAAAAGTATAGCGACACGAGGCAGCACCGAATCGATAAGATTAGAGGAAGTTGGTCGCGTGGGAGAAGGAAGAATTGGTGACGAAATGAAAGATTAGTAGCAGTGGAGTGTGGTTGAGTTGAGTATGATTGACTGACTGGGTTGCCCAGGACGGGAAGGAGTATGGAAGGCTGGTTGACGTTGGCTCAATGGGTGTCTCTGGTGTCCTACGACGTAATTGCTTCTGCTCTGGCGCCCTATTCCCAGTTGAGTCGGATCAACTTCAGGTGGTTGCTACAGGGCGCACGAGCCATCAGGGGGTTTAAACTCCGCTATCACTCACTATTGGCGGTCGTCCATGCTCCAAAAAACTGCCATTTTTCATGGATATCCATCGATTGAAGGTTGATGGAGCCACCACATGCCTGATTCTTATTCAAACGACCTCTTTGTGTTATACTTTGCTTTTTACTTCATTGAGCTGCATTTTATCGACTCTGTCCCGAAATTTTCGTTTGTCGTCCACCAAAAAGAAAAAAAAAAAAAGGGTCTAGCCAGCCCAGCGATATGCAGGTTCTTGTATTGGTAAGCACCTGAATGGTTAAGCACGCCAAACCAGGGAATTGAGGGCAGCATGGCACATGGTTTGAGGGCAAATGCGGAGGACCGAGGCAAACGTCAAGTAAGGTAGTGTCAGAGCTTGGCAGGTCCATTAACGCAGCCATCATGAACTCTCTCATTCTTTGATGAGCATTGACAAACAATCTCCAAACCATTTTCATACCCACCTATTTTAATTGAAACAATGAAAGACAAGAGATTTGTGATCTCCTTTGTGGAGGATCAGTTTCATTAGATGGTCTGAAGTTATCAAGGGAATAGAAATTTGTCAGGGCCTGTGAATAAGGTAAGCGGGAGAGGGTGTCAGTGAATGCAAGCCAACTCGCAGCGTACAAAGTACCTTGGCTGAGAGCCAAACGCTCGAGACTATTTGAGCCGAGAACTAAACCAATTGGCCAGCAAGCCTCTATGCTCACATTTATCTTGTCTGAATATTCTTTCATCACTCAGAATAAGGTCTCAAGTTTCCCTACCCTCGAGGAGCAAGAAGACTTCAGACTGTGAACTAGGGTTATAAAATAAACTAGCCTAAAGTCTTGTAACTTTAGGACAGATTTACCTAAGTCCTTTTGTCACCTAGGATCAGGATCCTAAGTTTTCTTACCTTCCCTACCTCAGCCTACCTTCCTTCAGGGCCTGGAGGGTTATCTGAAAAGTCATGTTTGAAGTTTAGGTTCCAGTGTGTGGCTGCAGCAGAAGTTATTGTTGCTTCCAAGTCAGCTTCGCTGAATATTCTCGAATATTTGAGTCTCGTTAGGCTGTGCAACTCTAGAAGGGAAAATCCACAAAGTGGTGAACCTCGAAAGTGCATTTCGTCGACTCTTAAATGCTGACAAGAACGGGGTGAGCATGTTGGTGGTGGCGGTTGGTAGTTATAGTGTCGCACATACATGTCACCAAACGATACTCAGCTCAAGCACAAAGAAATCAAATTAATGAGCAGATCGCGGTTGGCGCGATCAATGCCTTGACTAAATATCACGACTTTTCAACTACCGGCATCGCTTACACGGTCAACTTGGGCCTAGTAAATCCTCAAGGGATAAGACGTCTAAAAATATCCTAAACATTGAATTCCAACGCTACGGTTAAGTCACGCTCAGCCTACCACAGTCCTTCAAGCTGAACAAAAAGGTGGATAGCAAGGCTCACAGGAACGCCATCTGCGGGTAGGACCCTCGTATTGCATCGACACGAGGCGGTGCCATAGGCGGCCACTCCATTTCATTGCTCCTACGTTACAGTAGAGTTAGAGAATTGCCCTGCGGCTTCCTGATTTCTTCTGGAACAACCGCTTATGGCGCAAATTTGTGTGTGATGCCACTTCTTGAAGGGGGTACAGTAGGACTATTCAAGGACTTGGTTGGTATTTAATACGAACGGATGTCCGGAGTCAGGTGGACTGAATCCGAGAAGATCAACACCTTATACGATATCTAGATAGATTTCTCGTATCTCTTATACTATATTACTCGGTATTAACCCAATATTGTGCCAACGTACCCTTGCACAACTCTCACCACTCCCACTCTCATCATGGGCTGCAACAACTCTCGCCACATCTTTGAGATGGAGTCTCGACCCATCCGTCCTGTCACTTTCTCGAGGCATTCAGTCGGCTCTGTCATGGCTTCCTCGTCCATCTTTCAAGACTTCCCTCAAACCTCGGAGTTGAGCCGACAGCAGATCATCGATGCCTTCCAACACATGGCCGAGTACCTCAACGAGTGTGGTATATACATAGAGTGTGCCGTGGTCGGTGGTGTTGTGAACACACTCTACCTGTATCACAGAGAGACAACACCCGATGTCGAATTTCTTCTTTACGATCCTGCCTCGAAAGAGTACATCACACTCAGCAATGCTGCCACTTTCGCTAACAAAAAGGCGGATGGACGTCTGGGCGAGCAGTGGTTCAACAACTCAATGCAATTCTTTGTGCCTCGAAATGTGCAGATGAACATTCTCCAATGGGCGAAGGTCCAGAACGAAGTCATCTTCGAGCACCAGGGGAACTACGGCGGCTTGAGAGTCTATGCCGCCACATGGGACTATGCGTTGTGCAGCAAACTCAACAGTCTTTATGACAACAACCGAGCCGATGATATGGAAGATGCAGTTGCATACTTACATCGTTATTTGACTCTAAATCGCCACGAGTCTCTTAATGGGAATCAGGTCAACGATTGGTGCAGGAAGTACCACCAAGACGTTTCGCGGGAGGTGTTGGATCGTCTTGGAGAGGCATATGCTCGAAGGTACGGCAGCTGGCCGCTTCTGTGGTAGAGGCCAAAAACTGTTGGAGGAGCGCCATGAATTTGGTTTGTTATACATAGAGGCTGCATGAACTTATGATGATACCCAAAGCTAATTAGCGAGCCCACTTAATGATAATACTTTTGTTTGGATCGGCAGGCATTGCTTGCAAATGAAATTGTGTGATGTTGAGATCTTACGTCCAGCTTGCGTATTGTAGACTTTCGTTTTGAAGCATGTTCTTGGTTTTGTAGTTTGGCGATCAAGGATGATGAGAATTATCCGCCAGGTTCGACCTGCATATTGATCATGAGAAGTTGAGAGATTGCTATATGGGAATTGCAGTCATGATTACGCCCGTGCTTAACCGTAGTAAACCCGGCGACGTCACTGAGGCAGCGGCTTGAATGACGTTCTTAGGCTTTACCTACCTAAGCTCTGGCTCCAGCCTGAAAAGACAGCTCAGTGCATGAAGCATATTGAATCTCAATTTATTCACGACAGGGAACAAACAAAGTTCCCTCTACTCACGACTATTTAAGTAAAGGAGATCTAGCCTCTTTTTCTCATTCCCAACTTCATCTACTCAACTCATAGCAACTGCCCCTCATCCAACCCCACTATCACCAACTGTCAGCTAAACATCACCGCCAAGATGCCCTCCGATCTCGATACCCTGCTCGATATGGGCTTTGACAAGGAGCGCGCTGAGATTGCCGTCAAGAAGACCGGGGGCCGTAAGTTACAGAAGTTCAGATGATTCGTCCCTAGCTAACTTTTGTAGTTCAGGGTGCTCTTCAGTGGCTTGAGGACAACCAGGACAAGCCTATTGATGAAATCAAGGCTGCTGCCGCTGCAAAGGAAGATGATGAAGATGAGGACACGGAAGCTAAGATCGCAGAACTCGAAACAGGTACTGCCAAGTCCCTGATCTGTAATGATTGTGGAAAGCGATTCAAGAACCACGATCTTGCTAGCTATCACGCGACCAAGACGTATGTCAACCTTTTACAGCTATCTAGTTATATCTGCGAATATCTGACTAAATCAACAGTGAGCACACTGATTTCTCCGAGTCAACAGAGGAGATTGCTCCTTTGACCGAAGAGGAGAAGAAGGCTAAGCTTGCGGAGCTACGCGAACGACTTGCAGCCAAGAGAGCTCTCCAATCGGTTAAGGACAAGGAAGACCAAAAGCGCAATGAGGTAACAGAACTCGTTGATTTACGTTCTTAACTAGAGATTAACCTGTTGTAGCAAATTCGCCAAAAGTCTACCAAAGAGAGCCAGGAGGCCAAGGAGGAATTGGCCCGTAAGCAGGCCGTCAAGGAAGCTGCTCAGAAGCGACAGGAGAAGATCGACGATCTAGAAGCCAAGAGACGCATCAAGGCAAAGATCGAGGCCGACAAAGCTGAGCGACGCCGAAAGGCAGAGGAGGCCAAGGCTGCCCGTGAGGGTCGAGCTCCTCAAGCCGAGGCTACTACACCTGGTGGCGCCGCAGCTGTCGCTGCTGCATCCAAGCCCAAGAGCAACCACAACGAAGCCCGACTTCGCCTACAGACCGACGGTGGAAACATCACCAAGACTCTGCCCGCTGAGACAACACTCTTCGAGCTGGCTCAGCAGCTACAGAGCGAGACAGGGAATGCTGTGTCGAGCTTTACGACTACGTTCCCCCGCAAGACCTTTGAGGGTGACGTCGATTTCTCCAAGACCCTGAAGGAGGCAGGATTGGTTCCGTCATCCGTCCTGATCGTCAAATAAATTTCTGACGTAGGCATGAAGATTGTGCATGGCGCGGCGTTGGTGGGAGCATGGAAGAGGAATCTGTAGTACTACGGAGAACTGGGGAAAAGTCCTTTAGGTAGAGTTAGAACGGACGAGAGATGATATTGATTCGTCCTGGCCATAATCACAATCGCTGGAGCTCTGGCGAGATAGTCACACTTTGAAGAAAACCCAGTTGAACTCAAACCACCCATGGCGGGACTTTTTTTTATCAGAGCCGTATGAATTGACCAATTCTCCCTCCGCGAAACTCCGTTGAGTGCGTTCCTCATAACATCGTATGAAAGAAGCTACTCTGTCCAGGGCGCAGGTTACAGTGCCCGCTCTCCATCCTGTATGATCGATCGATTGGAAACCCCGAAGCCATGCAGTCGAAGTACAAAGAACAAGGAAACAGTCGTAGCGGCGTAACTTCTTAGTCGAAGAGACCGAAGCCCATATCCTCGTCAGACTCCTCCTTCTCTGTAGTGGTTGTCAGCAATCCGCACAATAATTTCTTCGCATTTCGTGGGCAAACGTACCCTCCTCCTTGGCCTCCTCAGGAGCAGCCTCCTCAGCGGCACCACCAGCAGCGGCGGCACCACCGGCGGCAGGGGCAGCACCGCCACCGGAGCCGACGTTCACGAGAAGGTCCTTGACATCCTTGCCCTCGAGAGCCTATTCACAAAAAAAAACCGTCAGAAAATCGAAGTCCTGGGTATGGCGCATAAATCGCTGGGATTATCGGTTCCGTACCTTGGCGAAGATGGAGGTCCAGATGGGCTCAACGTCCTCGACCTTGGCGGCCTTGATGAGGGTCTGGAGCTTGTCGGCCTGGAAAGTCGCGATGACCAAGTTAGCTATCAATCACCTCACGCACGCACACACAGAAATCGACAAAATCGCGGGGCATGGGGTGAACGTACGGTGATCTCAACACCGTCGTCGGCGAGGATCAGGGCCGCGTAGGACGAAGCGAGCTCGGCGTTTGACATTGTGATTAGTTGTGACTTGGGGTGGGAGATGTAAAGTCTGCACAAAGTCGAGTCGATTGTAGTTTGAAGTCGGAATATCACCAAATGGATGCTTACCACAGAAATCCTGGTTCGAAATTCGGTTGGAGGGCTTTCAAGACCTAAAGGAAAAGTGGAGGTTTGGGTTGAATTAATCCGCTCCGTGGGCGCAGAGAGAGTGAGTCACGCCTTTGATTGGGTGGTGATTAACGAGCCAATGAGGATTGTTTCCAAGAAAGGCTGCGAATTGCGGCGCTTTTACCCCACCTTTGAGAAACACAGAAAGACATCACAATCAGAGCTGTTGTTGAGATATGATCGTACTAAGAGCATGTGAAGATGATTTCCATTTATATGATTGTTAAGTGTACTGCACTTTATTTGAAGGTTATAATGTCCCTGCAGAAATGCATATAGTAAAGAGGCATACTCTGTCGAGTCTCTCTTCTTCTCCCTTGCCCACCGTCGCTTGTTTGCACCCCCACTAGCAAACAGCTTAACCATTGTCGTCTGGCTCAATGCCGCAGTGCAGACCGCGCATGGTAATAGGTGAAGTGCTGGCAGGCATGGATCGATATGGATATGGACCTGATGGAGGGGTCGGTCTAGGCCTTCCATTTGCCATGATAAAGTGACAACATTCTTAGCCAAGGTCTACGAGACCATCTCCAGCTGAACTCAACTGTACTGGACTTAACCGTGATATCTTTTCTCCACGATCTACCAAGCACTAGTCCACTGCCTTCGTCATCAAAACTATTTCATCTTCCACCGCATTCTCATCTCCGCTTCCTACTTCCAGACCGTCATTTCTCGTCCGTCGCTTAATTAATCTTTTGTGACCTTCGTTGTATCTACTTCATCACGACCTCCCCACCAAAAGCCAACTCTATTACTTCCCTGGATCTTGAGCCCCGCCGCCACTCGTCGACTTTCGTCACTCCTCCGAGACGTTGCGCAAGGCACGAACAACAAACCAATACCCTTCCAAGGTCATTGTCGACAAAAGAGTGCTATCTTACTCTGTACTTTACAGAATTTCTACGATACGCCCATAACGAGCTTGGAACAATAGCTACCGCCATGGAGACTCCAGCAATCCCAATGCCGCGGGACCCCCGGGAACAAGCTATCCTCGAGAAGCTACAGCTGATCCGAGATCGCCTGCTGCTTCTTAAGCAGGATCGCACAAACTACATTCGGACCCAGGATGTCATGCCACTGTTTGATGAGACCATGGATCAGGTCAAGGAGTTGGCGGTTGTGCGCGCCGAAACAGGCGATAAGGAGGAGAACCGATGTATGTCACCACTTTTGTCGCAACCAACCGCGGTCCTACTAACAAGTTTATTTCTAGTGGACAAGATCTTGGAGAGCTGCTTCCAATTACTATCCCTATTCTATCTCACGATCGGACGAAACAATGAGGCACCAGCGACCTACGCTATGACCTCGACTGTCAAGCGACTACTCGATCACCTCACTGAAGCCGAGCTCTACTCAGCCAAGGATCTCGGAAGCATTCAATCTACGCTCGAGGATCTATCCAAGAGTATCCACGATGCTGCAAATGATCCATCACCCGACAAACGACACCCTCCGTATATGCTCCAATTGCTTGAGAACCGTGTTGCGCTCTGCAATTCAACCTTGTCGCGACTCCAAAAGAGATTAGAGCGATTACCAGACTATCTGCTGGATGCTCACGAGAAGCTCATTTCGATCTTGCGATCAATCTCGTTGGCCAACACCAAGTCCAAGGTAAGCAAGCTTGGAATGGAATGGAACGTTCCAAGATGGACTAACGTAGACTAGTTCTCCACATCCGAAGTCAAGAAGCTACGGAACCAAATTCTGGAGATTGGCGAAAAGCATAATGGAGGCACATTCACTGCAGAAGATGGTGCATTAGAGGAGGGAGGGGAAGTTGTTAGGGACTTATACAACCGCTGCGTCCGCTGGTCGGACATGGTTCTTGAGAGGTAAGATTGCCGACATGTTTATATAAGGTTACTGACCGTTTGAAGGCAAGGAGAGGTAGCTGAGCAATGGCGACCAATTTATGACCAGCTTATTCAAATTCGCAACGACCTCGAGAAGCTTTCCCTCACGCAAGCATGGTCACTGCGAGAGACAGATCTTTACGATTTCCAACGGCAACTTGACAGAATTGATGAGAGCCGACAGAACGGAAATTGGGTAGATGAGCGGGGGCGACCAGCAGATCTTTGGACTCAGCGCACTCTGCTGTACCTGATCCGACGATCTTATGCCTATATCTACTCATTTATGTTGGCATCCGAGCCAGTGTCTGAAGCTCTGTTGCCTGTTTACAACCAACTGCAGACACTGAAGCGTTGCCTCGTCGAGGTCAAGAAGAATGGGGGTGTCTCCTCTGTGCGGGAGCTTTACCCCTACAGCATGAAGGTATGTAATTAACGCTCGGCATAAAATGAGTTTCTCTAACATAGAGCAGCTGAACTCCCTCGATAATATGAAAGTTGATGGCAAGTTTGTGGTAAATGGCGACATCCCCGAAGGACAAGGCAGTGTTACCGAGTTACTGGCCGAATGCTTTGATCTTAATTACGAATTGAGGGTTGCAGCTGAAGAAGCAGCTGAGAGTGCTTCGAACGGCAACGAAGCTTAGATTACGCACGGCTGG
This sequence comes from Fusarium beomiforme, assembly GCA_002980475.2. Lineage (NCBI taxonomy): Eukaryota > Fungi > Ascomycota > Sordariomycetes > Hypocreales > Nectriaceae > Fusarium > Fusarium beomiforme. Next base: position 154 of record PVQB02000527.1, on the reverse strand, counting down.
TGGCATGCCATACCAAAGAAGCAGATGTGTCAGTGTACGATGGTGTTACTGTTACTTGATTTGGAATTGGAATTTCGTAAGTCAGATGGCTCTTCCTCGCGGTTTTTGGTAATAGCTTGAGCTCGTATTTTTAAGGAATTGGGATGCCGGGGGG
>PVQB02000526.1:0-26428 GCA_002980475.2 Fusarium beomiforme | reverse complement strand
TCCTCCCCCTCCACAACCTCCTCCAGAACAAGCAGCCCCGGCACATCCACCACCGCCGTCTCCCCCTCCAGCACACGCACCACCAGCTGCTGTTCCTCCACAGCTTCCAGCCGCACACGCAGCTCCGTAAGCATACGCTGCCGGTACAAACACAACAGGAGCCATAAAAGGTCCATACACTACAGATGTCAGCAAGTATTCACTCTTCAGGCATGGGAAACTTACTCCAGTAGGAATAACCCCAGTGGTCGTAGTACTGGTCCTTCGGGGGAAGCTTGCGACCTTTCTTCTCGGCGCGCTTGCACGCCTTTTGGTAGTTCTCTTCAAGACGCTTGTTCTGGACTTCGCGGAGTCGGTTTTGCACTTTTTCGACGTGGCTTGATGCTACGAGGCCTTCGCTTGTTGTTCGGACGGCGTTGTGAGAGGAGATATGGGCTGAGTTGTCGGGAGGACATAAGTCTGCTTGTCCAGACTCGTAAAACTTGTCCGCAACTATATTTGTCAGTCATAGCCTGATTTATTGGGATGGTGGACTTACTCTTCTCGCTTTGGGAGAGCTTGAGAACTCTTCCAATCGACGTAACATGCGCAGCTCTCACGCTCTCGCAGTACCAACATGTACATTCAGAGTACACCTCGTTGAACATTTCTTGATAGATCTTGCTTGTCCACTCAAACCCGTCATTCAACTTCTCATCCTCAATCTTGTCATCATGCCGAACGTACTTGAACACTCGCTTCGTAGTGTACATAAAGTACGACAGCGGCATCAGCTGGTGAGTATGCCAGCCAAGATCAACATCGAGTGTAGGAACGGCAGTCTTCTTGGGATTCTTGGCAATGATCTTCATGAAACGAGTGTACTTCAAACAACATCTGTCCATGGTCTCTCGCGCAGCAGGAGAGTGCAACCAGTCAAGCTTGCACATCTTTTCGGCAAAGATTCCTTGTCGCATCACAGCGCCGCAGAGATCAAGGGCAAATGGGCTGAAATTCTCCCAGTAGCGAGACATCATTTTTCGAATACAGACTTTTGAGAATGGCGGTACGAGACCCGCTCTTCCCCTTGCTACATTGCCGTGGATCGTGGCGAGGGCACTTGGTTTGAGAAGAGCATCAGACTCGATCATCTTGCGCACAGTCTCCATAGTAGGCGGGTCCTCTGGATCGGGCGAATCAAGAAGCTTTTGAATAGGAAGACGTAAAACATGCTGAATCATGCGATTGGGGAACATGCGTTGATCGAACGAAGACCCCCTGCGAACGGTGATAGGAACGGGTGTTCCGCTGTTAGGCCAGAGAATCGTTCCAGGCATGGGCTGACTCTTGTATATGAGATTGTCAGCGTCTCTGCAGAACTTGAGTACACTGAGTAATTCTTTAGTAATGCGGGTATTGCACTTGGGACAGCGAGCCTCGAATTTAACGTCACCGAAGCCAGCACCGATGAGACCAGGTCGCTCTGGAGTCTTGGGAGTCTCGTCAAGACCGCAGGTTGTCCAGGGCACGTCAAAGACTTTCACGCAATTCTTGTTCGGACAGACAATAGTCTTGGCAAGAGAGTCATCTACGTTCTCCCACTGACGACCTGTTGAGGCGACCCATCTCGCCTTGTCGTCGTCGGAAACGTTGTAGCTGAAAGATCCGTCAATCGCGGCGTTGACGAGATCCCATGGCATTCCCCTCTGCCAGAACTGGCGGTGGCCGTGGCGCATGCAGTCTTCGAGGAAGTTGACGGGGTTCAACATGTGAGCGTGATATACCATCAGCACGTCTGCATATCGTTAGCGAGATGAATTCAAGACCTTCAATCCGACGTACCAAGAGGCGGAAGACTCCCCTTCTCCCACCAATGAGGCGAATTCCCAATAGGAAACTGTGCGAAAGATGGGGAATTCTTATCACTCATATCATCCTCCGTCAGGGGTGACAATTCCTTCGAAAATGACCTCCACCACGCTTCATAACGATCAACAGCACGTGCCACAAACAACGCCCATCGCTTCTCGCGCACTTTACTCAGCGCCTTCTTCTTATCTTCAACATCAGGGGTCGTATCTCCAGCGAAGGGATATTCTTCCACATCACCGTTCTCATGGACCTCAATGTTTCCATCTGCACGAGTGTCCCAGAGTCCCCAGAGGCCATCGGTGTAGCCGATGTCTTCTTTCAGCGCTTCAAAGGCGAAGAGGAGACGAAGATGCGCGAGACAGGTACTGGAGTCTGGCTCAGGGGGGAGAACATCGATGTGAAGATCTGTAAAGGGCGCTGTGAGATCCTCTGGTACGTTTGCGGGGGAATTATCAGGTACGGCCTGATAAGCCGGAGGAGCAGCCATGCTGACCAATGGTGTATAAACAATAATAATAGTGTTTAGGAAGGTAGGTAGTAGTGTTCGTGATCAAATTGATTTAAGGGTAGCAATTGTCTTGTCGTGAATTTCAGGTCGGAAACTTGGCAGTTTATATCACGGAACCGTGCCGCGCTGTATCTCATTCGATCTTGCCATCGTCTCCGCGTTTACATCATTAGCTGACAAGCGAGGCAGTGCAGCCCGTGTGTGACTGGTTGGATAAGCAAGCCAGCGGAATGATCACAAGGGAAGATCATGCCGAAGATCCGATTAGACCTGCCCAGTATCCTCAACGCCCATTTGCTGCTGCACTAACAGATCTGCGGGGTCCTGCATGTCAATTGGGGTAAATGCTGTTAGGCTAATAACGCTTGGCTGGGGGGCGTTACAGCCACCGCCCTGTTACAGTTGAGCTGTAGGCAGCAGAATTTCCAGAGCTAAGCCTTGGAGATCTGCCCAGCGGCGATTTTTGTGCGACCGCTGCAAACCTGGGCGGAAGGGATCAACGCTTGTTCATCTGTTCGTATACGAAAATGGAATGGGGAATTCTTCTAGAAGGCCTTGAGATATGCCTTGGCGTGTTCTTTTCGGGGCTGTGATGTCGCAGTGGATGCCTTTGTTCAGATTGGGAATATGATGCACTGTGTCCTGTACGACCAACACCAGTTCTCGACCATGGATTTGGGGGCTGTTTTGAATAGAGGGAAAACACGTCAGCGATAAGAATCAGGTTATTGTAATTTTGAAATGACAATTACGTATGAGGGCCTTCTATTTGAATGTCTTGGAGTCAGTTCAATTGAACAAGTCATTTGCTCTAGGTTAGTCTACATGCGATGGATGCAGCTTGGTGTCGCATTCGCCATTGGGAATGCGAAACTTGAAATGGTGCATGCGATGCCCAACCAGAAAAATGATCTGATCTTGCCAGAGTCAACACTGCAAACAACACCTGCGGACTTCAAAGCCCCCGACAGTACAACCATTAACCCACTGCAGTTGTTTGTTAGATTGGCTTGCGCGTTTGTGGCACCATGTCTCGGTATTTTGGCTTACGACGGGTAATCCATCGCGAAAATGCCGTGTTAAAACACCGATCTCACTCCTATTTAGCACCATTTTCGCAAATAAAGTTATCAGATCAAATTCTCATTCATCCACATCTAGCATTCTCATAATGTCCCCTCTAAAAGTCCTCGTAGTCGGCGGAGGCATCGCCGGCCCCTCAGTAGCCCACTGGCTCTCCCGCACTGGCGCAGATATCACCCTCATTGAGCGCGCACCCAGACCCAGAACGACGGGCCAACAACTTGATCTGCGACACCAGGGCGTTGGCGTCATGAAGAAAATGGGTATTGAACCTGCGATTCGCACTAAGCATATTCATGAGGTTGGTACACAGATGATTGATACGAATGGTCAGACAAAGGCGTTTTTTCCAGCTGTTGAGACCGGTACAGGGCATCAGAGTATCACGACCGAGTATGAGATTATGCGTGGCGATCTTGTGAATATTCTGCTGGGTCTTACGGAGAAGAGCAAGAACGTGCAGCATCGGTTTGGGACGAGTGTTACTAGTCTAACACAAGATGATGAGAGCGATCCGAATGGCAAAGTCCACGTTGGCTTCAATGACGGCCGCAAAGATGACTTCGACCTCGTTGTCGCGGCTGATGGCACAGGCTCGAGAACACGTCAACTCATGCTTGGACCAGATGCTCCAGATCCACGACATTTTCTTGGAGGATATATCGGCTTCTTCAGCACTCTCTCTCAACCGCACGACACCAATCGGTTCACTTTCTGTCATCTGCCTGGCTCGCGTTGGCTCGGAACAAGAAAGGACTGTCCGGAGATGACGCGTGTGTACATGACTCAACAGGGTCAAAATGAAGGTCTTGCAGCGGCGCACAAATCGGGAAAGCTGGAGGATCTCAAGGCGGCTTGGGCGAATGTGTTTGCAGACGGAAAATGGGAGAGCCCTCGGTTCATGGATGCATTAAAGAATTCACCAGAAGCGGATGATCTCTACTCAACACCTTATGAGGAAGTTCGACTGCCGCCTGGTTCATGGTCCAAAGGGCGTGTTGTTGCTATCGGCGACGCAGCGCATGCTCATACAGCGAATGGCTATGGAACAACATGGGGTATTGTCGGGTCATATATCCTCGCTGGCGAGGTAGCGACTCTGTACAAGCAGGATCCCAGCACAGGCGTTGTCCAGGGCGTAAAGAGATACGAGGAGATCTTCCGACCGATCGCAACACATCTGCATGGCAATAATAGCATTTTCGTCAGAACTGCCTTTACGCCCAAAACAGAATTCGGAATACAGATGCTTCACTTGGCAGCAAGAGCGGCATCGCATTTCAAGCTAGATCAAGGAATGGGTCTTCGAGGCAAGATCGCCAACTGGCAGGTTCCAGAATATCCAGTGTTGAACGGCGAGAAGTAAATGGGGTATCAATTAAAAGCTGTATAATAGTCAGAAAACTGGTTTATCGCTTCTCAATGATTACAAAAACTCACCTCATACACAAGGCCACGCACAGAGGGTATACAAAATGAAATTTTCAAGACAGGTAGCAATCACAATCACAAGGAAATCAATCACCGGGCACTATTCTGCGACGACATTGAACCTTTACCACCAGACTCGGTCATGCTGGGCGAATGATGCTCGCGCTGCTGCAGGCCCGATATGGAATTCCCGTCTTTGATCCCTGGTAAGCTGATTGCGTCGTAGTCCATATAATCGTACGCACGCTGTCCGTCAATGACCTCCTCGATGTCTCTTGGGCTGCGGGAGCGACGAAGCGCGATGGAGTTGTTGTACGTGTTGCTGGCATGGCTAAGGCCGTTGGCGGGATATGTAGTGTTGCCGGAGGATAAGCCTGGGATGAATTTGCGGAATATGGGACGGAGAAGAGCGAGACAGCCTGGGAGTGTTAGCAGGAGAGGATGCTGGGAAGGGAGGGACGTACTGGTGAAGACGGCGAGGTGGACTTCGACGTTTGCCCAGACCATTGCGAGGGAGAAGTCGTAGGGGAATTCTCGTGAGTTGGCGGTGTATTGTTGGGCTTCGACGATTTGAAAGATGGAAGCAATACCGACTCTGCAAAGCGTAAGCAATTGGAGATCACATGAGAATGTAAACGTACAAGGAACCAAGACTGAAGATACCAATGACGGCAATCTTTTGTCCAAATATCAACTTCATCCTCACGACCTCAAACAACGGTAGGGCAAGAATGATAAAATCCATCAAACAATGCGTTAAGTCCGTACCAAGATAATATCGCCCAACGTCATGCATGCATTTCCCCTCGATGGACTTATCCCAATAAGCCTGCACAGGCATACAGTGAAAAATAGTCATGAAGGTCCGAATGGTGATCCAGCATCCACAGCATACCATCAAGATAATGATGGGTACGCGTATAGACGAGAATTGGAAAATGCGACGATAAAAGGTGAGCACGGCCATTTTGCTTAGAAAAATAGACCACGAGTAGAGAATCTCGCTCACGAAGAGAATTTGATGTGACTTTTCGAGGACGTAGTCGATTTTCTCTTCTGGGAAATGACCGATCCTGCGACCCATGTAAAAACACGTCGTCCCTTTGCCTTGTCAATCAATGTAATTAATGGGAGACAGATTGCGGGCGTCACTCACACACGATGAGAAGAATTGCATAACCAAGAGCCACGATCTACACGACATGAGTATTTAATTTTTGTTTAGATTTGAAGGTGAATTGGGGCGTACCCAAGCTGCGATTGACAGAGCATCGTCATAGCCAACGCCCATCTTGGTCATGCGCCGCGCCTTGATTCTAAGAACCAGCGCGAGGGCACTCGCCGGGACGGGGATGATTATGGCGGCCCAGACATTGGGAACCCGGCTCATGATTGAGGTGGGAGCTGCAGCGCACGAGACGGCATTGAATTTGGAGGTGAAGAGCGAAGGGTGAGAAACGTTGGGGGGGAGGGAAAAAAAGAGGGGCGGCTGGGTGTCTTTATGCCGAAGACCACAGCTAAAGGAAAGGCTAAGGAAGAGAGGGAGATACGGTTGATAGGTAGATAGGCACAGTTTGGTTGGTTTCGCAGGGTGCCAAGCATTTGCATTGCCACAACGTTTACAGGCTGGTGCAGGCGATTGTGCGACCGCGGCAGTACCAAGTAAGCCTTCCACCGGCACCAGCTGAAATGAACAGCGTTGCAGGCAATCAAAACCGCCCTGCCACGCCTGTCAACTGCATGTTCAAACGGCTGCCTTATTTTCAATCCCTGTCTGCTGCACCTACGCATTCGCTGAATGGGGGGGGAAAGTCGTGCAGTAATCATCATCACACACACTAGCCACCGTTGGGCGAATGAAGAGGCCTGGCTCACGCGACGCTGATCAAATGACTCTAGATAAGGGCTCATTGGCTGCAGAGATAACAAGCTGAAAAAACACCCAGTCGTTATCTCGAGGGAAGAGATAGGCTTTTTGACCGGCACCTTCTTGATGGAGGTTAGTTGCCATGCGAGTGAGATGTTCTAAAAGCCTTCTTTTTCTTCTTTTTATGCTTCCGACTGAGGAATTTAATTCAAGTCGAGGGAAGAGGAAGGGAATTGAATTTTGGTACACGTCATAGAGGCTTGGCCTCGACTTGGCTGGACCCGAGTGGATTCTACCCCAGACTTTCTACTCTCCATTGGGGCTTACCCACCAACATTAGCCCGTTTGGATCTGCCGCCCGCCCGTTGCGAAAAAAAATAATAAAAAGAGGCTTTCTTTATCAATTCAATTCAATTGAAAGCCGGGCTGCGCAAAAGTGGTGTGCACCATCAATGCAAACCCAATAGCCTCGCCAAGTAGGCTGTAAACACATGACACATATTTTTTTTCATGACTTGTTTGCTTGCATAGATAAAGAAAATGAGTGCAGGGCTTGGACCGTGCTGATAAGGCTTGAAGCAAACTTGGCCATTGGCACACGACGCCGCCATGGAATTTACCGCGATAACCAAACCAACGAGTCAACGAATGATTGATGGCTAGTCTGATCGCTCATCAGGTGGCCACTTATCGCGATTCAATTCTGCACGGTTCATGATATCCTGACAGCGATTCCATATCCTTCGTCTGTTCCTCAATCCAGGCAATCGACCCCACTCCCGGGTAAGTTCCCCGCGCAGACGGGTCCAATTCGTGGTTCGGCGATCCAGCATCGTCACGGGCGTAGTAGGCCTTTGATCCTGTCTTTCATGAAGCTCAGCAGCCACGCGCATCAATCGCTGCATTTCCTCCACAGCCTCAGGAGACTCGTAATTTTGACGGCGAGCTTTCCACATTGTGTATTCGACGCTGTTGAGCGCCTTGCCAATTCGTCTTTGCTCTTCTGCTGTCGTGGTGACGAAGAATGAGAGCGGGCGGGAGGTCCATGCTTCATAGAGCCAGGGGAGTTCGCGGACGGTGAGATGGTAGAAGAGGGATTGGGGGAGATGTCGGAATGCGCGTGATGATAGGCGTAGGTTGGCAATGTCCCATGCATCCAGCTGCAGAAGAATCTCCAGCTTGATCTCCTGCGGAAGCCTGCAAAAGACATCTGTGGCATGAGGCGCTGCGATAGCTTCCTCTGCACAACTCTCGTCAGGGTCGCTGATGGTCTGTACGGAATCAAAGATAGCCTGCAACCCCGGGATAAAGCACGGATTCGCGGCGAGAAACTCATCTCCCGCGCAGTGCTCCCATTGTACTGCCATCCCTCTTCTCACTGCATCGTGGATTGGAATTTCGTTCCCGGGTCCATTTCTCCGCGTACCCCATTTCACCAGGTTCTCGATGTCGATAAACCCATATCGGTACAGCGACGCTCGCTTGAAGATCTCAAAGCAAGTAGGATGGAATGGCATTCCGCTCGCCCTGTCATAGTCGTCGCTGTACAAATTATCAGGTCCTGGTAAGCGGGTCATGTTGCGAAATGGAAAGACTTCTGAACAGGGTTGATCAACGGCTTCCATGTACCCGCTTATTCCACTCAAGGCAAATGGGCCATCTATCTCAAAGTCTTCCATCAGATGTTTTGGGGGGGTCCCACTCCGGGTGTCGCCGCAGAAGGCATTGGTATGTAGTACACTCTCTCATAGTTTCAGCTGATATACGGCCTCCATGATATGCATCTGTTGACGTGCAGTTCGGTCCAGAGATGTGTTCAGTATGGATCAAAGCCCAATGTCTGTAGTTTGTAGTTACTGTTGCTGCTTCTGGTTCTGGGCCGACCCTCTCGATAGAAATGCAGCCAGGCTGTGTGCAATCACGACTCCCAATGAATCCTCCTCTGCCGAATGATACGCTGTTGCACCATGCTGCTTCGGGGGGTTCTTCATGCGTTCGATGGCGACTTATGTTGAAGCTGACGTCGCAAATCATGCAGGGTACTTCTTCTTCATCGAATTCCTGATCGTCTACTACTTCACTGCTTAAGAATGTCTCTTCGGCTTCTAGTCTCCTTATGTCACCGAACAACTCATATGGATCTTCGTCTATGTCCATGACAGTAGATGGAAACAGATTCAGCTTAGAACAGACAAGTGGAGTTGTTCTCGTTTGATAAGGTTACTAACGGAGGTAAGATGGGAATGAATGCCTGATCATAAATGAGGGGTTCTGTTTCAGAGTGATGCTGTGTGACTGTTTGCTTTTGATACAATATACTTTATTCTTTGTGACATTATGTGAGCAGTCATAAGTATATGCCATCCTGGCCGATCCACACTGATCTTGGTTTTTCGATAAGCTGTGTTTCACGCACGAGATGGACACGAAATGACGTAGGCCCACTCGACTGCGTATCTTTGCAACCAGCCAACCAAACGTTTGATACAGAAGTGCGATATCCGCAAAAATGGCAAAACCTCTCGCGCCCCTCCAACCAGAGGTCTTGAACGCATGAAAGCAGTTAGGCCCATGATGCCCTTGCATAATCGCGAATCGCAAACGCTGGCCCTCTCCAGCTAACAGAGAGTATCATCAAAGACAAACAAGCCGAAGCAGCTACACTCAAGGAAAATGCCCATTCAAAGTCTTCTCAAGTGGCCAAGACTACTCCAGCTTCTGGCAAGAAGCGCAAGGCCGAATTGTCTCTTGATGAAGAAATCGCAGCGTACAAGGCTGATTTCAACAATACCATCGACCCAGCCTCTTTCGAGAATGACCATCTTCCAAGCTACAGTGCCATCCGTACAAAATGAACAAACTCTTTGATTCAGGCGTTATGAACTAAGCCGAGTTCTGCAGAGCCACCGGTGCTAACTCGAACTCCCTGAACAAGTTCCTCAAGCAAAAGGGCCCCATGGGCGGTTCCGGTAGTGCTGTCTGGCGCAATGCCTACAATTGGTTCAAACAGCGTGAAGTCATGGGTCTCAAGATTCCCGATGCTAAGAATCGTCAGCTCGAGGAGAAGAAAAAAGATACCACTGAAGGAACCCCTTCCAAGACCCCAGCCGCCAAAGAACTTCCCGACATCAGTGAGATCCATCTCGACGGCGAAGAAACAGACGAGGCCCCCATCTACGACAACTGCGGTGAAATCCGCCGCGAGATAAACTCACACATGAAAATACCCAGCATAACACAAGCGCAGTTCTGTCGCGATATCTACGCACAGTTCAAAGCGCCCAAGTGCAAGGGCATCCAGTCAAAGCAGCTTTCTGATTTCAGAAACGCAAAAGGTAGTAATGCTGGGGCGAAGATTTCAGTGTTTTACGGGGCGTATGTTTATTTTGAGAAGATGAGGATAGCGCAGGGGAAGCCAATGACGAAACATAGGATTGATATGATTCATATGTATCCTGGGGGCATTCCGAGGGATCAGGATGATAGGACTACTTGGTTTGTCGGTGCGGCTTGATGAGACTCTGATTGAGGGAAATGGTCGATGAGGTCTGATCTGGGTTTTTATCATTTGAACTTGGTTTACATGGCGCTCGTTGCTTGTGTGCTTTCTCCTGGCGAGTTTTATGAACAGAATGGAAATGATTGTGCCTACTCGTCTTGTTGGGTCTTGGATGTTTCTATATACTCGCAAGTCCGTCGCCGTAAGTACTTGTTGGGTTCGACATATGCTGAAGGATAGGTTTCTTGATGTGTTTATTTATCTACGGGCAGGAGGCCTTGTATGGAGTTGTAACGCAGACTAAAATTTCAGGAGTCACCTTGACATGAGAATGTATCGAGTAGCATCTCCGTATGATCACATTCCTTTTCATAATTTTGTGGCAAAAATTCTCTCTAGTTTAAGTTGGCAGAGGCCCCTAAATGGAAAATATACAGATGTTCTGGGTCAAGACTTATTCACATATGCTACAATGAACACAAACACGCTTTTCGGATGAAGGATTACACAAGATATTTCCTTCCGAAGCCACGGTCTATTGCATGTAGATTTTCGTCGCTAGTCTACACTGGAGAGCTCTACCAGGTTCACAAGGGTGAAGTTGACTGCCGAGCACTAGTGTATAAGAGAGATACGTGCGAGAGAGGGAACACTCTATATGGAGGGAGTGGTCTCTCCTTGGAGGAACTGTCAAGCCACCTTCAACTGAACGTTATAGAACACTGCGATAGAAATCGTCTCACATCAAAGCCTTTGATGTGGCTTGTCTCAAATTGTCAGGGGTCAATGTGACGCTTTGGTGTATTCGCGGATCATCTATAACAATCATTATCTAAATATCAGAACCATCAACAGCCCTATCTAAGCTTGGAACTTAAAACACAACTCGTGAGCTACTCTCCCTGAAGACTCGCCTTGATCACTCAATGTGAGGCAAAACCAAGCTTCGGGGTCACCTCCTCTCGACTATGAACAACGTAGTAATTCTTCATGAACAAGCTGCCTAGCACCGAGTATTTGCCGTTCAGCTGACTTACGATCGCCCCAACACATGTGCCGTGAGCGGGATCATACGTAGTGTAATTGACGTCCCGTCCCGGAAAAGTGAGCGTTGTGCCGTCGATCTTGAAATGGAAGTCGGGAATAGGGCCTTTGCACGGAAACGTATGTGAACCTCCCTCTTGGTATTCGTAACCCTTAATTTGGCTGTAGTAGTCTTTGACTATAGCGTCGGGGAGGTAGACAAGGGCGCTGCCGGAATCAAGGAGGACCTGGCCGACCGTCTTCTTGCTGTTGGTGAATGGTCCTCCGCCTACAGCGTAGGTGCTCACGTTCATCGCCCAATACTTTTCACTAGTCACGGGCGTGTAGGTGATTTTTCCCTTATACTTGGTGTTATCGATGTATCCAAAATCCCAGGTCGCGGGCTTGCCGTCGACTCTGAGGTTTGCAGCAAACAGCTTTCTTTCCAGAGTGGGCATGACAGTCTCGAAGAAAGTCTTCTGCTTGTTGGGCTTGACGGTGTTGATGGTGCTGGGTGCGAGACCAAGAATGCCGTCCGAGGCGAACTCAAATGGGATGATAGTAGCGGCTTGGACGGCCTGTTTGCGGGCAACTACAGGGCCTGCTTTGACAATGTCGGTGTAGACAACACCGCTGACGTTCTGGCCGCCTGCGTACTTAATCGCCCACGTGTAGCCGGAGAGAAGCTTGGCGGACGAGGTTGGAACATAGGTTGGGTGATCCAGGCTCTGGAACGGGGATGACTCGTTGGAATATACCCATCTATTGGGAGGCGTATTTTAGTTTCGATCATGGTCCGTTTACGAGCCAGATATGAGGTCTGAAGACGGAGCTTCAGAGAGGTACTCACAAGTCGGCAGATCCAGTGTCATAGACCATTTGGAACGTCTGGTTTCCAATAACAGTAGGGACAAAGAAGGACAGGCCGTTTGAGCGAGGCTTCACTTTAGCAGAGCCTGCTTGCTTGTAGCTACGTGCTACTTTGGTGTTGCCATCAGATGTAGGGAACTTTGCCTCAAGCCTCTGTCTCTCAGCCGCAGAATCAAATTCCTCTGGCGTAGACGGCGTGAAGGCATTGACACTAAAGGCAGCGCCTTGGCTAGGAGGCATGGAGAGGCCATTAACAGAGGCAGCCAAAGCGGCAATCACCAAGAGTTTCAAAGACATATTGAAAACAGGCGTCGAGTATCGGTTATGCCGGTAACCTTGTGAGCGACTGAAATCAACGAGGGGCGAAGCCTTCCTTATCTAAATCCAAAAGCGGCCCGTGGTTTGTTCGTATTCCTACTGTTATGGACGCTATGTATGATCGTCCGCGCGATTAGGGAAAAGTGCCGGTTTGCATACGACGTAATTTCCTTAAATGAGCTAGGACATGTTTCCCCGCCAATCGAAGGGCAGCGGGACCGGCAGATCAGGAATGGGCTCCGTAAAGAAGTTCGTATCGAGAAACGGTCTGAGCGATGCCAACTCTATATGTGACCGCATGACTTCATAGGAGCAAGGGTTGACTGGCCTGTTTATATATACTAGCACCTACATTATGTGCTTCAGTCTCCTTGTATGCAAGTCGTCGTCCCATATCAATCAATTATGGCTCTCCGTATTGCTTTCGTCGCCGCGGCTGCAGCTGTCGCTTTTCCCTCCGTCGCTGCTGGGGCAAAGACTCCTGCCGGGGTCATTGCCGTCCCGTTATCGCGAGATGATGGCCTGACCGCCTACTTTGCCAAGCTCCAGGTTGGCACACCACCGCAGACCGAGTATCTCAAGATCGATACTGGCAGCCCGCGATATTCGTTCCTGGATCCTCACAATGAGGTCTGTAAACGGACGGGAGACCCGTGCAAGAAATGGGGCACTTTCAACAACAAAACGTCTTCGTGAGTATCTCTCCAAACATGGACTTGTGACCTGTTGCTGATCGTTGTCGCAGAACATCCCGCTACGAAGGCACTGGCTTTGCGGATGCCTTGGGCTATGTTGGCATGGGTGACTATCTAAGCGACACTGTTGTTATCGGCGGTGTTTCGACCAAGGACATGTACTTCGGCTATACCTCTACTTATGCATTCCCGGACAAGCTAACCGGCGACGTTAATACGATTCTTGGTAAGATCCTGCGATGAGAGACTTAAGCCGGTTGCGTATGAGATGATAACAGTAGAAAAAATCAGGTCTGTCGCTAGAGTGCCAGTTCGCCGGCCCGAAATGCACTGACAAGGTGTCCGCGTACGCGATGCCTGAGCTGAAGAATGCCTCTAAGATTAACTACCTGGCGTCGAGTATCTACCTCGGGCCCGATGACAAGAAGGCTGCCAACGCCAAGATGCTCCTTGGCGGCGCCTATGACAAGGCAAAGATTGATGGCGACCTCATCACGGTGCCTATGGTCGACCCGTTCAATCTCGAGCTCAGTGGTGGCCAGACGAACTCAGTCAACGTTACCTCTGTCGAGGTCTTCCTCACCAAGGGCAACAACCGTACGAAAGAGACTTACGGAAAGAAGAATGTTGGCGTCCCCGTGCTGCTAGACACAGGTGTCGCGAATTGGTACCTCACCGACAAGACCATGGCTCCCGTTTACCGTGCCTTCGGTGTCACCACAGAGCCTCCTTCCGGTCAGCGATACTTCGTAGTCGACTGCAAGTATGCTGACCCCAAGCGTAACGACGGTTACATCTCTGTTGAATTTGGCACCCACGGCAAGGTTAAGGTTCCCTTGAACGGCTTGGTGTCAAAGTTCCCTGATGGCACCTGTGGAGTCTTTGTCTCTTCTCGCGGCTACCCAGTGGCCACCTTCGGTGATCCTTTCCTGCGCAATGTGTACAGCATTTTTGACCAGGAGAACTTCTCTATCACGCTGGGAAAGGTGAAACACACTTCTGAGGAGAATATTGTGCCTTTCCCTAAGGGAGGCTTTAAGCCTACTAAGGGTTACTGAAGAGGATGAATGATGCGGAACTGTATAACGAGTTTGCGGATATGTAGTCATTTTAATGTCGAAAGGAGCAAGCCTTGTCCATCCACTTATATGAGCTAATATATATATATATATATACAAGGATGACGTACTTTTTTCCCATGTCCTAGATTGTGCTTATGGTATATCACTCTATCTGTGCATCGAGAATAATGTGACTTTCTTCTGGCGGATTGTGCGATGGTGCCTTCACTGCTGGTGTTAACTTCTGAACAACAGCACCAACCGCGCCCAAGAATGATTCAAGCTTATTGTAAAGGCTGAGACTGCCATGGAGCCTCTACCTATGACTTGGTCGCCCCTAAACTGTAATACAGATTGGCCCCCTCTACATTGCTTCTACTGCAAAGAACTGCTGGGCTTGCCATACTAGAGGCAGACTGGTGAAATAAACCTCCTGCCGAATACCGAGACACCCATGAAAAGTCAAATTATCACGCGCCAGTGTTTTTATACCGAGAGAAGTTCTTCACCATTAAAAATCGCTGCTGTTTGTTGCGACAAAGATTCAGGAAAGAAAAGGTTTCAGCAGGCTAAGTGCTGCGACATAACTGGCCGAGCACCGGCGACAGAGATGGCAGTAAGCACGAAACCAACAACACCAGCAGTATCCCGACCAAGAAAAAAAGGAAGAGCATACACAACAGTCCATCAAATTGCAGAGCAAAAATTCACAAAAAAAAAACATACAACAGCGGGGATTCGCTGGTCGTCACCGACCCAACTACTAATCCGCCGGTTAGTGGCTTGACTATGGGAGAGCGGACGGGATCCCGTATTTTCCACTACCTTTGGTCGTATGTGCTAGGAAGTAGTGAGATTTGGCCCTATAGCCATACCATGTCCCAGTGCTCTTTAGTGGATCTTAGTCGGCTGGCATGCTGAAGGTTCTTGGTGGTAGACTCCAAGGCTTTGAGATTGCTTAGAACTCTCATGAGTAGCTCGATTTAATAATATGAAAAGAACTTGCCCCTTATTGCCGTTGCATTCTTTCTGCATCAATTTGGGCCAACCTTTCTTGAACCCGTTATAAGCTTGTGTCGTGTGTTAGACATTTCCTGCGAAAAACTGCCAGTACGCTCAGCCAGCGGCTTGCAATTCCAATGAGTGCTGAACTAACTAGCACCACCAAATATTCATTCGAAAACACAAGTTCAGTCAAACTTTATTTTTTCGAGTGTTATGCTATATTCTATTCCTGACTACTTTGTCCGTAGAATTTGCTTCTTTCTATTGCAATTAATAATTGATGAGCTCCCTTACCCTACAGAACTGGCGGTAGATATCTTAAGATGCTTAGCGATATTGTCCACTGAGTGCCTCATAGCGCGCTAAAGCCCCAGTTCTCCAAACCTGCGCCCAGCGATTACCTGTTGGGAACTTGTACGCAGGCCGAAAACTCGCGCTTGATCGGGCCTTTGCAGTGTTTCTGTAGCGATAAGATTGTTCACAGCTTGGCGACTTCATATCTAAAGAAGATTCTCTCTCAAGCACGACGCTATTTGCTGAAGGCGTCTTGAAGCTTTGCAATATCCACTGCGCCAGTGCACAATTTTTCCAGTAGCGAAATGAGGCTGACAAAAAAAGGTGGCTGGGCCAAGTCAGAGTTTTCACTCTGCCTCAGGCGCCAGTCCACCAAAGACCCACTGTAACCCTCTATAAAAATGCAGTCTTTCTCAAACCATTTGGACTTTTCTTCTTTTCTTCTTCATGTCGACAATACTTCAGAGAATCATTTCTATAGTATTCGACCTTCTCTTGGTTCCCTAAAAGAGCCACAGATCCCACCCTGGTTGATGAGTGCATATCCTCGACACCCTAGAGTGAATAACTCTGGTCCTCTCGCTCTGTCCGCAAGGATGGCGGTGGTTGTCTCGTGCAGCTGCTGTATAGAGAGGTTGTTTGATGATCTTGACCCCAGTCGCGGTCTGCCTTCGGGCGCGTTGCTGGGGTGGGTGTTGATGGACGTCTGACAGGCGTGTTTTTGTCTCTTTTCGTTGCTTTCTGGGGCTTGTCTTCGGGAGCGAGGAAGATGGTCCGAGTTGCGATGACTGGTATCGCGTTCTTTGACATCGTGATGTGAATGTGAATCGTTACCCTTGTCTCACTCTGAGATCTGCCATTTTACTCCGTGGCTTATTTCTATTTTTGTTCAAGGAAGATTAAATGTAGCCCAATACTCACCGCGATATACTAGCTGTAAAGCTCCTGTGGATATAGCGGTCCATCATCATGGCCACATCCTTACAACCGTTCTCCTTGTAGTGTAATCGTAACCAAGACCTCTGTTCTAAATTTGTGCACTGATTGACTGCTGTGAGCTTTGCTCAGGTCAACTGAACCACTGAACCTCGCCCAGCTCAGATTCGTCAAATCTTCGAGGCTCGGAATGAGGCAGGGTGATTGCGCCGTGACACTGCACGGCACTGTTAAGCCAGTGCTAAGTTTGTTCCTAAATGCCTGAAGCTCTTTATTGGTTATGGGTCTGCTCATCCACTAACCGATATGTGCCTTTGATGATGTTTGAATGAAGCTTGTCGCGCGCATCAACTGTTCGCCGACCGTGTCTTGCTCCGAAATACATTGAACAACAGCGAGTCTCGATGTACATAAATCGACAACAAATCCTCCCTTCAACACCTTCCCCGACTACCAACTATTAACTACCCCAACGAAAGAAAACAAACACCGACCATGTGTATCGTCACCATCACCACACTCGAGTGCGGGAACTGCACCCGTCAGGACGACGTGAAACTTGACGAAGAGAAATGCAACAAAGCCATAGAGGAAGGTAAAGATTGCGTCGACAAGACCTACAAGGACGTGACTCACAACGAGCTATGCCAGAAGTGCTTGGACGATTTGGCTCGTGGTACATGCTACGAAGAGCCATACGAAGGTCACAACCAGAGTCGTAAGAAGAAGAACAAGGAAGAGAAGAAGTCAACAGGCTCTCTAAAGGGTAGAATCAAGAAGATGATCGGCAACTAAGATATCTATCGGTCCCTTGAATTGACTCTTCTCCATGGGTTCAAGAGCTGCGAGGTTATTGTCATGAACGCAGCTCCTGAGGAGGGCAAGGTGACTTCTAGCAGCCATATCAAGAGCCACCGAGAGAGAACATAATCGACCAGCTTCACCACCCATGCAGCTGTCTGTCTATGAGAATCGTCACTGGTTGTAAGAGGATACTTCAGTCACCAGTGTCAGCTGCCTAGAGTTATTTTTATAGCGACTCAGTTAGCAAATCAATTTTCTCTCAGGAGCGTCAAGCCCATGTAAGCTCTTCATCATAAAGACTTGTGCTTTAAACAAGTGTCACTATTTGCTCCTTTGTAATCAGAAGTTGAGAGATCCAGGGACCCATTCCAAGAAAAATGTGAAGTGAAGACGCTGTGAATGTTGATCCGCCTCCGCCTCCTGGAAACTATGCTTCACTGTATGCTCCGTCTATGGGGTGCCATTGCTCACTTTGAACCCCCGCATCACTTTCTCTTTGTATACACTTAAGCACTGGTCGCGCATTCTCGTTTGTCACCGACAGGCGATTACCAAGCGCCGAATTACTTGCTTACTTACTGACTCACTTTGACCTTGTGGCGATTACATCACTGCATATTTGTTCCGTGATTCTCGGAGTAATGCTGTTCCTTACTTGGGTATGCGAGACCGTAGTAACTCCTCCAGTTCTCAGATCACTCTCGAACACAAAATTCCCCTCCACCAACTTTATCATAAGCATACCAAACAGAAACAATTGAACATGTGCACTGAACTTACCCGGCGGGCCTTTTGCGCTAACTGCGGCCAGGAATACCATGAAAAAGAAATGCTGAGGATGTACAGAAAATCATGGATCAAGAGTTGCGATACTGCGAAGAAGGAGGGGAACTACTGTGTAAAAATGGTAAAACAGGAGACAGACACCCTTTGTCGGCCTTGCTTCAATGACCCATCCCGGGGATTACTTTAAAATGGACGAAATCGACAAGAGAGTCTATTGATGACCTTTTTGTCTAATAATAGAAGCTTACAGTATCTTTCTTCATAATTGGACTTGTTTGACTAGGACCATTGTGAAAGACTGTTATGCGAGGGGCAATGTTTGTCCTAAAGTCTCGGAACAAAGCAGTAAGAAAGCTTAGTCGTGAAACGGCGCTTCAGTGTTCACCCATCCATTCTTTGATGTAATTTGGAAATTGACGCGAGCGTGAAAGGGGAACAAAGAATTGATCTTGCTCATTCACAGAGAAGAGTTCACAAACACCAAAGCTGTTTGAAACTTATAAGGAACTTTCCACTATAACGTAGACCATCACTTCCTCGTACGGTCCCTTTCTATATTCATATAAACTTACAATCTGCCTTCTCTTTATTTCGCCTTGAGAACCGCACAACGAGCATAACCCGACATAAATCCAACCAAACCCAAATCAGCCACAAACATGTGCACCATCCCCGAGATCACCTGGAAGTGCCCTCACTGCAGCACAAAAAGAGGCCCCGAGACTGGTCCGCTCCTGAAATGTAAGGACGCAGAGGCGGGCAAGAACTGCCAGAGGAGAACCGAGCAGCCCATGTTTGGCCCCAGGGCATGCGACGATCACAAACATCTTCCAGCGAAAAGGAGTGAATGGTATGAAAGTCTGCGAGAGTAGAGGCAATCGCTTAGATATACTGTAACTCTCAGCAAGAATCAAACCTGGATTTTTTCATTGAAGGATACACTTCTGGTAGTCCACCTTGTCACAAATCTGCTTCACGAAGCCATTAACCTTGGGTGTGATTTACAGTTAAACCTGAACGAGCGATGCACCTTATCACGCGCCGTGCCTGAACAAAGAGATAGACGGCATGGGGTAGCTACCATCTTTTGTAGTATAAATACAGCACAAATCCTACTCCTTGTCATGCAGTAGTAACTTCTTCCTGAGCAAACTTATCACCCCGAGATCTCAAGCCCGCGATGTGCACAGTCCCTCAAAACGTAAACAAATGCCGGTTCTGCCCAAAAGAACGCAATCTCGACTTGGGCGAAACAGTCCAGTGCGTGAAGATTAAGACTGAGAAGAAATGCGATGAAACTCTGATAAATAAAATCCTCCACGAGTGGATATGTGAGACTTGCTCTACGCAAAAGCCGGAAAGCGAGAAGTAAGGGAGTGGAAGTGTAGCATGATATAGCCAGTCAATAAATGAATCTCAGCTAATCTTGGGGGTAACCCTGTGTTGTGTTGGTGACTGCTCCGCGGCTCTCCACGCGGGCCCTGCTCCCATGCTGGCAACGGAGTCGCCTTGTAGGGCTGCATGGCCACAGCATTGGATCCAGTATCTTAGTAGAACACGAATGGACCATTAGCGTGGCCGTGCGTTGATGCTGAAATGAGCCAAGCAGAGCTCCTTCATGCGATTTGATGGCCAGCGAGACTCTATGAGCCGGGTCCCTTCTCACCAACCAATCTTCCGCCGTGCTAACTGCTCAATTTGGTAAAATCTGATGGCCATCAGTAAAATCCATCTTTGATGAAACAGCAGCGATTCCCAGAGTCCAATGACTGCTGACTGCCGGTAATTTGATTGGTCTCCGCGCGGTAAGCTAAGCCTTCAGCCCTTCGGCGCTGCCCCACCATGGACATGTCCGCGGACGAGCCCGTAAAATTGGACAGCTCCACCTCCGATTGGCTGCACCGCCTCTGAGATTCTTGGTATAAGAAGATGAGAGAAGGGCGACAACGAAACTCGACATCATCAGCATTCAGCTTCTACATCCAATCAAAATACCCCAAATACATCCACAAATCACTCAACCTAGTACTTCATCCACGACTTCACACCATTCATCATGATGAACTGTCACAAAGAACCCGAGTTCCAAATCCGCGACATCCCTAGTCTTCGGGGTTACGTTGCCATTGTCACGGGCGGTAAGCTACCAGCTCAACTGATCAAGACTTATTACTGACCATTCAGGTAACTCCGGCATTGGCTACGAAACAACTCTCCAGCTCGCTCTCAAAGGCGCCAGAGTCTACATCGCCAGCCGTTCGAGCGAACGAGTCAACAAAGCCATCTCTGAGATGCGACAAAACAGCCCTGACTTGGATCTCCACTTTCTCAAGCTCGATCTTCAAGATCTACAGAGCATCAAGGATACTACAGCTGACTTTATGAGTCGGGAGAACCGTCTTGATCTATTGATCAACAATGCTGGTGTAAGTACAGCGACCAACGTGTTGGAGTGTAGCTAACGTGCTGGCAGATCATGGCCAGTCCTTGGCAGTTGACAAAGGATGGTATTGAGGTTCAATGGCAGACTTGCTTCCTCTCCCATCACGCTCTCACCATGTCATTGATGCCTCTACTCGTCTCAGCGGCTCAAATCAGTGGTCGGATGGATCGTGTGAGAATCGTCAATGTCGCTAGTGATATGGCTACCAAGATGGGACCAGAGACCATCAACTACGCCGATCCTAACCTAACCGACCTCACTGGACAATTAGCCCCCTGGTAAGCACTCCAAATCACTGATGGCTACTTAATTCAGCTTGCTAATTCAGATCAGGAGGAGATATGGCCACTGCAAGCAAGCCAGCATCATCGCCGCCAAAGCCATAACAGAGCGCTACCAGCCCCTCGGCGTCACCGCCTACTCCCTTCACCCCGGTCTCATCAAGTCCGGTCTTCAATCCCATTCCAACAGCATCTTCGGAGCAATGACGCGCATGGCTATGAAAGTCGGCCCAACATCTACACCACTGGAAGGATCAATGAACTCGCTCTTCTGCGCTACCAGCTCTCAGGCTTATGAGCACGCGGGAAGGTATTACATTCCCGTTCAGAAGCTGGACGACAAAGCGAATAAGTGGCTTGATGACCCTAGTGCCGTGAACAAGCTTTGGGAGTTAGCGAGCAGACAGCTAAAGGAGCATGGATTTGTTTTTGAGGACATGCCTCGAAACTATGCCTGATTTAGAGATTGAATTCGAGCCGGGATTGCGATATAGCGTTGATATTTGAGAATGCCGCATATAGAAATGGATTCATTGGGAGGATAATTGCTTAATTTAATGAGATGAATAGGTTCTGTCTATGCCTTCTGCTGTTTAAGTGCTGCTTTATTAGAAACTGTGTTGAGGTAACGTGACGATGTAGTTAAAGAGCACTGTGCTCTCCTATGTTCGCGGTTGCCAATCAGTACAAAGAGTTTCTTGGTGGGTGATATGCTTGCCAGGTGAGTCACAATATATGTATTGTGATTTGAGAAAAACTTAACATGAATTGGAAACAAGGTTTCGTGGTCTAACGGTTATGACTGCGGATTCTGATTCCGCCAGCGAGGGTTCGACTCCCTCCGAGACCTAATTCTTTTTTTTTATTTTTTTTTTTAGCGTACCTCTACGAGTCACTGTTACTGAAAGTTTGTCGTCAATCTCTTTTGTATGTCCCATCTCCTGCCTGATATCCTCTGGATCATCCATTTCTATGTGTTCTTATGTGTTATTTATAAGAATCCGGCTGTAGCCTTGCTTTAAGGAAATAAACAGAATGAAAGAAAGTCCTGTTGCAAATACTGCTGTTCAATCTTCAGGGCGGGCCAGAAACTTACATTGATAGCCTCCAAATCCTGTTAATAGTTCAATAACAGAAAGAACTGCCTCGAAAGAATCGAAACTCGTCTCTCTTGTTGAGTACATCTACTACAATCGGTAACAGTATAATTTCGGCTGGGCTTCGCCATGAACGTATGTCCGTGATGAAACAGGTTGTGATAGGATGATCGGCAAGCTTTAAGATAGGCCCAAGGCAATGAACAGATGGAATAAAGACTAAACAAAAAAACATTCGAAGTTGAGTGAGTGCGAATTCAATTTATCATTTTGTCATGTAGAAAGAAATATCTGAAACGTCAGGTCAAGGAAGGTTTGAACCAGACACTTGTAGGCTTCTTGCGAGTCACTTAGATTTGACTTCCGCATCTCTTCTCGGTGGTTGGGGTTATATACATAAGAGAACTTGAGGGGTTATGGAGTTACATGCCTATATCGACTGCGCGAATGAACGTTCAGAAACTTACAAACGGAGTTCAGCGTCATGTGCGTTAATGAACCAGCTCTCCATCATTTTCAAAGTCTGCCTAATGGATCCGTTTGCGAATAGATAGCATGTTCGAGGCTCCATCAATGATTGTCGCAGAAGGTCTTTTGCACAGAAGCTTATGCCGTGGGAAGAAATGCCGTGATCCAATTACTTGTGTTAGCTGCCTAAAGTATACTCTTATCGCTTGCATTCGCTCAATCAGTCGGGGCCCTATAGCTTTAATTAATACAACGTCTTTTTGGTAAGCTTTAGTTCCTGAAACTCTTCAGAAAGGGCAAGGGCTTGCGATTTAGCTCTATCAGGAATTCTCTAGCTATAAAAGAGGCTTGACCTTCCATCAAGGAGGACTTTCAACTCCCCCATAAAAAAACATTCCAAGCTCAGTCTCACCAAGCCTCGACAGTCATAGCCTCTTCTTACGTCTTCCTAACAACGAAATTCATCACCTCAGATAACATGAAGTTATTCACCCTTCTCGCCCTCGCGGGCGTAGCCTCGGCAGCCCCCATCCTGCCTGTTAAACAAAACACCACTTCACTCAAATATGACTTAGTCATCCCACCCATTGATAGACCCATCTCTGTTGACAGCATATCTGATGGCTCTGACAAGACCCTGGAGCCTCGGGGTCAGCACCACAAAATCAGTTTTAGTGAAAACTGGGCGGGAGCTACTATGCGAGGTAGCGGTATCAATTTTGTCCAAGGCTCACTCATTGTTCCTGATGCAGAAGTCCTCAAGGGCTCAGGCTTTGTCGTGTTTGTTGCTATTGACGGCCGAAAATGCAAGAAACCAATCCTCCAGACAGGTATCTTCTTCATGCCAGATGGAGTGAGGAAACCGTTTTATCAGTGGTCCCCAAAACACGCTCAATGGTATCGAGATTTTGAATTTTCCCCTGGTGACGAGATCCTCATGACAGTCGACATGGACTTAGCTCTGGGGCCTATCGCTCAGCTTGATAATTTGACTACGAACAAAACGGCGACTCACCAATTCGATATCAAGGAAAGCCCGGGGCGGCTATGCATGAATGATGCCTCTTGGATTGTTGAGGCTTATCAGGAAAATCACAAGCAAGTCAAGTTGATGGACTTTATTGAAATTAGCATCAATAACGCGACTTATTCTGACGTGAACGGACCTCAGAATCTCGATGAAGCTGAGCTCTTGGATATCCGGACTTACGACGGAGATGAGTATTTTGGCGAGCATCCTGCAGTTAAGCCCTTACGGGTGATAACAGAGAGCACCGTCGAAGGGGACTCTGTCACTATCAGGTATACTGGCAACAACCGCTGGGGAAAGTACGACACTGGTGACCACACACGAATTGCTAGTGCTCTGGAGAGACGCGAGCATGATGATGATGTCGAAGATGACATGAAAAAGCTCGAAACTCACCACAACTGGCGAGCCGACGAGAGTAAAGACACGAAGCACGATGACATCTCGAGTCCCTCTATTGACAAGCGCGCGGATCCCATGGCTAAGTCGAAGTCCTATGGAATTCAGCCTGGCTTGAAAGACGGGGGACCTATACCAATGAATACACCCCGGTGCCATATCGATCTCGATACCGCCAGTTGTGCTGCTTCGCAAGAAAAGTGGGAGCAAAGTTTTGAGTGCGCAAAAGAACGCTTACAGAAAGAACCGGCTGAGCAACGAGATGGTTACGAGCAAGAAGAGTGGAGGCAAGAACAGTACGAGCAACCAGACTACGACCCTTGGCTTCAATAAAGACCTCTAATAAGAGTAGGTCGCCATAACCAAAGCATATGGTAATGCCCACCTTGACGGTTACAGCTCTCTGACAATCAAGGGTACTCGTCAACGAGGGGAAGACGGCAGAAAAGGAGGACAACGGAAAGTAATAAATAAAGAGGACGAAAAGGAGAAGGGAAAATGAGAGATACTACGCGAGGAGATAAACGCCCCCCGCAGTATGCACAAGCGCGAGCCTGCTAAGGTGAAACCGCTAGGGGGTATGAACAACGCTATGCATGTCTAGTTACCCAGCCGATAGCAAGGAGTAGGGTGATAGGGTCTAATATTCCTGGCGACTTCAAGGAATATGTATGCATCAAAAGTATCAATCATGATCAGGGCTATGAAATCCTGAAGGAGAAATTGGAATTAATTAACTGGGCTGCTGGAGGAGGAGTGCATCAATACAAGAGATTGAAATTGACCGACTTGCTTTGGAAATAAGGATGGGTATATAGAATGTGAGTTGATGGGAATGAGTTAAGAATAATGTTTGAATTCCAGATAGACAATTTTATACGCATTTAAGAAGTTTGTCTTATTATCCCGACCCATCTTCACTTGTTTCTATGCGTTGACTGGTAGCACCAACCACTCAGGATCCATAAAGCAGAAAATGTAGTCTAGTCCGTGATTACTCCCAGGTAGTGTCTAAGATAGTGTCAAGCTTCTTTTCAGTAAATCTTCTCCTAATATGTTGGCGTATTTGTCAGCGATTATAGCCACCAAATCTTGCTTATGGCAAAACTGAGTTGCCTTTCGGACGAATTGGTCCCACCTAGGTAGCTAGTTCGAACCTACAAAGCAGGACAGAGAATAGCGCAATTTACCCCTATTAATCTTTCGGACGAATCGATGCCCCTCGCCAAGATACCCAGAACCGGAATCTAGCAGCGAACGGCTGCAGTTCGCGTCTTAACCGAAAATGGATCTGGAGAATTAGAATCTCCATTGTGTTATCAACTTCCGCCGCTCAGTTGCCACTAGAAACTCCGACCGAATGCGTGCTTAAGTCCGATTGTGGATAACGCCGATCCGGAATAGTTGCATATAAACGGACCAAGATCACGTAAATTATTGATACCTCAGGCAGATGAATGGTCTTGACATCCATCGAATCACCATGTCTCTGATACTAAAGAACATAATGCCCCATGCTTTCGGCTGCAGAGACCATATCCAAAACAACAGCAAACCCGCCATGCCTCCAGAACAAACCTTCCAGCGTCATGAGATACAGTCAGCTCGCAATGCAGTAGCTCAAACCATTCTTGACAGACATAGCACTCGTGCATTTTGTACCGGTCAAGCAGTCCCCATGTCTGTGATCGAAGATTGTTTTAGCGTTGCCCAACATGCGCCCTCTTCGACGAACATTCAGCCCTGGCGAGTCACTGTCACGTCTGGTGAGCCACTGAAGCGCCTATCTACTGCACTAGTTACTGCTTTCGAGAATAAGGAGGAACTCAAGATCGATGCGATTCCTGAGGCTTATAATCGTTATCGCTCGGAGCTGGGTCATCATGTTTACGGTCCAGATGGATACAACATTGCCAGAGGTGATACAGAGGCAATGACAAAAACCTTGATTGACAACTTCAAATTCTACAACGCGCCAGTCGTCGCTGTTATAGCTATTGATAAAGAGCTCAATAAGGGCGACGTACTGTCAGTGGGGATCTATCTGCAGACACTTCTTCTGCTCTTGACGGAGAAGGGTTTGGGAACACAGGTTTCCGCTGCGCCAACGGGATACCCCGACATTATTAAGAGAGAGTTGGGTATTGATGAGAACCTAGATATCTTGTGTACGGTTGGAATCGGATTCGAGAACAAGTCGCAGCATATTAATTCTTTGAAGATGCCTAGGGATGATTGGAAGCAGAGTGTCAGATTTGTGATGGAATAGCGGGGCAGCCTGTGATTACAGGGGCTTATGGTTGTTTCTTAGCGCGTTTAGTGGTAATTTACCTGCTAAGCTTATTCTAGCTTTGTTCTCTAAAATTATGCTCCAAAAGTCTCTAAACAAATACACAGTATACACCTTAAAACCCCACTTTTACTTCATCTTTAAACTATTATAATAAATTAAATAAATAGTTATAAAGATAAAAAAAAGACTTTCTTATTAATAAGCTATTAATATATTATACATAAGAATTTAAAAGTTTTTAATTAATTATTAAAGAAGTTATAAGGGTTTAAAGAAAGAGTATATTTTTAACAATAATTATAGGCTAATAGTAGTTAGAAATACAGTGTAAATAAAAAGATATACCCTTAAATTCGCACCTGTTACTAATACTACCGTTTTAAAGC